>CANXME010002078.1:2757500-2945000 GCA_948144175.1 Closterium sp. NIES-65 | reverse complement strand
CCGTGGGAAGAAAGTACCGGCAGTCCGAAGCCGAAACCTGCGGGAAGAAAGGGTGGGACCGTTGAATGAACAACTGAGGTCGGGTCGAGAAACCTCAGCCCGTTTGTGTCGCGCGGTTTTGATGCGAATCTATCCTTTCTAATGCCTTGCACGGTTAGACCTTGGAGATTGGGACACTGCTACGATGTAACTTTGGACACGGTGTGTCTTACGTTGCAGCTGAAACCACGAGTATGAGATTTCACAGACACTGACACTTTCACGATTGCTGTTACATTGTAACTCAAAAATATGTTATGGTGTGTCTTAATGCGCAGCACCTGTAACGCAGACACTGGGATCCTGCATCTCTCGCCGCAGTTCAGCGCGTCTCGCGCGGATCTGAAGCCCGCTCGGAGCAGAGACGACGGCGCCGCCATGCTATTGGCGGGAGGGGCGACAACCAGTCGTGTCGCGCCAAGTTTCGCACGGATCGGGAGCAACCACGCGTGTGCTGGAAAATATATGCTTGGTCCTCCGATCGAGTACGACCTACTAGAACTCTCGTCGAGCACAATGGGGGAGTTCATCCTCCATAAAAAGGTTCCCATTGCTGGAAAATTGTTACAGAAACGAATTCTGGGATTCTACTTTCATGAATGAAGTTACAGAAATATTTACTATACACATTAATATTAAAGCACGTTAATATATATTAATGATTTTATTTACATGATAATTATATTTGTTTAATGAAATTTTATTCTTTAAGAGTTTCTGTTGTCATCAGGAAGTAAGGATTGTCAAAATAATGCTGATTCCATTTATATGGTATTGTTTAGTTGTCGTTCTACTATTTTGGGGTACAGTGTGTATCACGGAAAATTCGGCTCATGGTTCAAGCCTCGACTGAATCCGAACCTTTCGACTCGAATGGCATCCCGTACCCGTGAAACTGGTTTTGCGCCAAATTTGGGTCTGGTTGGGAACAGCAGTTCTCCAGACCTGGCTTTGGCGAGGTTCGGTTGGGGAAAGCTGTGCCCCTGGCCGAAATTCAGCTTGGCTGTGTGAACTGAATGTGCAAGGAATTCGCAGATTGCGTCTTCGAGCGAGTCCGATGTTTTCGACATCTGTGTGAGGCAGAATCATGCTTTCATTTCTTCCGATCATAAATGCTGATGACAGACCCCCTTATTCAAAGTTTTCAATCCCACTTGTCTGCTTAGTCGTTTCATACTTCGACTCTCTTGCGATTTCTCAGTTCCTTATCCATTCATGGATTCTTCGTGTGGTAATCGCCAGCGTAGGAGTGCTGCGATCAATGTCGACAGAGAGTCTGACATGATCGACTCGTTTGCAAATTATCAGGCTGTTTCTCAACCTTCCATTGATTCCCAAGCCTTTTCATCATCTGGTCTTCGCGAGCGTAGAAGTGCTACCATTTATGTCGACAGAGAGTCTGACTGTTCTTCTCCGAGAGGACGCATTAACAGTTCGCAAGGAGATGCTCAAAATGCCGTCGAGAGCTCTCCTTGTCAACAATCCCCGTGGATGACTTCCCCAGCGACGGTTCTTCACAATGAACCCTCTCCCATTGTTTCCGTTGGAAACCAGGTTGCGGACAAGGAGATTCGGCTTAGACGTGCTCGCCGGCGTGCACCCCTTGACCTTCTTCACGATCTTGACAAGGTGTTATGAGCAAAAGCGTCGACCCAACTTTCTGCTACGAACTTTCGTGTCTTCATTTTCTAAACGTTTTGTAATGGCTTTATCTGTCAGGTTGAGGAAAGAATCACCGTCAGAGTAGAGGATATCGTGTCCTCGTCGCAACTTGATAGCCGACAACACCAGCAGGATTACGCGAAAGACATTGCTGCGGTAAGACCTATTTCTCTGGTACAATGCTTCATTTCAAGCCAAGCAGGCCAATTAATGGCTCTTCGTACTGCTTTTCAGGAATCCAAAGAGTTTGCTCTACTATTAGCTTGCGGTTTGCAACAACCACAAGATGTTCCGGATGCTGAGAGCCTTTTCAGAAGTCATGAACTGTCTGGAAAAGACGCACGGAAGATTATACGAGAGGTGCAAGACGTCGTGGATTCCTTTACCCTTGATAAAATTCACACGTAGCCACAACCTTAAGACTGTCAGAAGTATATGATGGAGCTTGTTTCTTGTACATAATTTACTGGCCGAAAGGGCAAAACAAGCATGCTCTCGGTTCCTGTATTGCACCTCTACTTAGCTGCATCTGTTATTGACGGACATGTATGCTTGGGAAAGTTTAGTTGTCACTTGAGAGCACCAGATTTGTCCCATCTTCCGAGACTATTGCAAGGTACTTGTTTGATACATTGCTCCACTCAGTAGAGTTTGGAAGTGTTGGTATTGCCTAGTACACCCAGTTCCAGTGTAACAATACTCTTTGGCGCCAATAACGAGTATGAGTGCGGTGGAAGGATGGAAGAGAAAGCATGAGAAAGAAATCGTCCAGATAACGTGACGACAGCAGGTAGATTCTAGTGCTGGTTGTCTCGGCTAGCTCAGTCGACGCGGCATCTTCGTGTGGACGGTAGTATACGGTATTTCATCCGCGTTTCGTTGTCAGCGTATTTCATATGTGGAGTTTTTTTGCTCAGGCGCACAGCGCATTCTTTCAATATCCCACCTATCAAGGCAAATCTTCCCTATCTTCTACGTTCGCCATCCCACATCTCTCGAGTTCTGAACCGAAGTGATCCAGTTTGCACACTTTCCACCATGGCCATTCACAGCGGCGTTCTCCAGTCCCTCGCTCGTTCCCTGTATCCCGTCGCCAGTGTCCATCCAGCGCTCATCTCAGCCGTCCATTCTGCAGCAGCAGCACTCTTAGCCGTTTCTGGATCCGCGTTGGCACAGGAATCGTCTCGCGTGCTCTCGTCTTCTTCCCGCCAGTTTGAGAATTCAAATTCCTCAAATCCCTCCACAGCAGCCGCCAAATCTTTGAACTCGTCCCTCCCTCACTCCCCTTCCCCTCATTCCCTGTCACCTCACTCCTCCCCTCACTCCGTCCGTCCGTTTTCCACGAGCACCGCGGCACCACCATCGTCCCCGTTTGCACGCCCCCCGCATCAGCCATTACCGCAGCACAAAGACCTCCTCCAGCTGCCGCCTCCCCCTCCTGTGCCGCAAAGGCGGGTCGTTGTCACAGGTACGCCCCTCTCTCCCTGACTGCGAATCTTTCAGCTCAGGGCCGTTTCAGGCGATTTGGTGGTGACCAGCACGTGGGCCTGCCCGCCCCAGATGCTGCCTCCCCCTCCCGTGCTGCAAAGACGGGTTGTAGTCACAGGTACGCCCCTCCCTCCCTGACTGCGATTCTTTCAGCTCAGGGCCGTTTCAGGTGATTTGGTGGTGACCAGGACGCGGGCCTGCCCGCCCCAGATGCCACCTCCCCTTCCCGTGCCGCAACTGCGGGTCGCTGTCACAAGTACGCCCCTCCCGCTGATTGCGATACCTGCGATGGTCTATAGTAACAACCCGAGCCCTAACCTGAACCCCTCTCTCCCCTCCCTCCCATCTCTCTCCCCATCTTTCCCCCTCTCCCCCTCTCTCCCTTTCCCCCAGGCATTGGCATGGTGACGCCTCTCGGCATGGGCGCCACTGCCACGTGGCAGCGCCTGATTGGTGGAGACAGCGCCATCCGCGCCCTGACCCCATCGGACATAGCCGTTCCTGGCATGACAGACAGCCTCGCCGCTGCTCTGCTCTCCCAGCTGCCTTCTCTCCCATCTCACATGCCCTGTGTTGTGCCTCCTCCTTTTGAGACGTCTGCTCTCCCCTCTCTCTGCGCTCCCCTCTCTCCCCTCTCTTCCCCCTCCCCTTCTCTCCACGCCCCCTTCCCGCCCCTCCCCCTCCCCTCGCCAGGCATTGGCATGGTCACCCCTCTTGGCGTCGGCTCCGCTGCCACGTGGCAGCGCCTGATTGGTGGAAACAGCGCCATCCGCGCCCTGACCCCATCGGACATAGCCATTCCCGGCATGACAGACAGCCTCGCCGCTGCTCTGCTCTCCCAACTCCCCTCTCGCATTGCCGGCGTTGTCCCTCCTGTTCCTCCTGCCCCTCCTGCACCACCTGTTGCTGCTAATGACCGTCCCGACAGTCCTTCTGCTGCTCATGCTGGGGTGGAAGGAGACAAATCAGGTCTCGAGGGCATGCCTCGGTTTGTGCAGCATGCAATAAGAGCGGCTGATGAGGCCATGATGGATGCCCGGTGGATGCCGGAGGAGGAGGAGGATCGCGTGAGAACGGTGAGTGTCGATAGCAGTCTGGCGTTGGGACAAAGGCTATGCTGTGCTGTGAGTGTGGGAGACATGCAATAAGAGCGGCTGATGAAGCCATGATGGATGCGCGGTGGATGCCGGAGGAGGAGGAGGATCACGTGAGAATGGTGAGTGCATGGTGCTGATGGTGCTGATGGTGGTGCTGGTGCTGCTGCAGGTGGTGGGGGGTTGGAGGGCATGCCTCGGTTTGTGAAGCCATGCTGGATGCGCGGTGGATGCCGGAGGAGGAGGAGGATCGTGTGAGAACGGTGAGATTGACGGAACAGAGTTACACAGTCTGGGGTATGAAGGTGTGGTGTGGAAGGGCTGCTTTTTGAGGCGCCTCAAAAGTCGCCTCAAAAGTCTTGAGGCGCCTGAAAAGGTGTGGTGTGGAAGGGCTGCGTGCTCTGTTCTGTGAGCAGCTGATGAAGCCATGCTGGATGCGCGGTGGATGCCAGAGGGGGAGTTTTGGGAGGAAGACCACGTGAGAACGGTGAGAGTGATGGATTAGAGGGGCACAGTTTGGCGTAGGGACATGTGGGGTGGAAGAGCTGTGTGCATTGTAAGCGGCTGATGAAGCCATGATGGATGCGCGGTGGATGCCGGAGGAGGAGGAGGATCGCGTGAGAACGGTGAGATTGATGGGATAGAAGGGCGCAGTCGGGCGGCGTAGGGACATGTGGTGTGTGGACGGGTTGTGTGCCTTGTGGGGCTGGCTGTAAGCAGCAGCTGATGAGATGGATGCGCAGTGGATGGATGCCGGAGGAGGAGGAGGACCGTGTGAGAACGGTGAGATTGATGGGATAGAAGGGCACAGTCGGGCGGCGTAGGGACATGTGGACGGGTTGAGGGTGGGCAATAAGAGCAGCTGATGAAGCCATGATGAATGCACGGTGGATGACATGACAGACCTGCCTCATTCTCCCTGAGCCCTTATTCTCGTCCCTGTCTCAACCAGGGAGTCTGTGTGGTGGGGGAGGCAACGGCAGCATCAGTGGAGGTGTTTATGGCAGCAGACAGGCAGGATATGCCCCTCTCTTTTCTCCCCCGCCTGCCCTCATTCTCCCTGTGCCCTTATTCTCGTCCCTGTCTCAACCAGGGAGTCTGTGTGCGTGGGAGGAGGCATTGGCAGCATCAGTGGGGTGGCAGCAGCAGGCAGGCAGGTACTGGTGAAGGCATATGCTCGTTCCCTTCATTCTACCACCCTGTCTCACCCAGGGAGTGTGTATGGGGGGGGTGCATTGGGAGTATCAGCGTGGTGGCAGCAGCAGGCAGGCAGGAACTGGTGAAGGCGTATGCCTGCCTCCTTTATCCTCCGCCTTTCCATCACCGTATCCCCATGCACTCCTGTCCCACCCACCCAGGGAGTGTGCGTGGGAGGAGGCATTGGCAGCATCAGTGGGGTGGCAGCAGCAGGCAGGCAGGAACTGGTGAAGGCATATGCTCGTTCCCTTCATTCTACCACCCTGTCTCACCCAGGGAGTGTGTATGGGGGGGGTGCATTGGGAGTATCAGCGTGGTGGCAGCAGCAGGCAGGCAGGAACTGGTGAAGGCGTATGCCTGCCTCCTTTATCCTCCGCCTTTCCATCACCGTATCCCCATGCACTCCTGTCCCACCCACCCAGGGAGTGTGCGTGGGAGGAGGCATTGGCAGCATCAGTGGGGTGGCAGCAGCAGGCAGGCAGGAACTGGTGAAGGCATATGCTCGTTCCCTTCATTCTACCACCCTGTCTCACCCAGGGAGTGTGTATGGGGGGGGTGCATTGGGAGTATCAGCGTGGTGGCAGCAGCAGGCAGGCAGGAACTGGTGAAGGCATATGCTCGTTCCCTTCATTCTACCACCCTGTCTCACCCAGGGAGTGTGTATGGGGGGGGTG
This sequence comes from Closterium sp. NIES-65, assembly GCA_948144175.1. NCBI lineage: Eukaryota > Viridiplantae > Streptophyta > Zygnematophyceae > Desmidiales > Closteriaceae > Closterium > Closterium sp. NIES-65. The sequence continues at coordinate 2,938,846 of CANXME010002078.1, read as the reverse complement.
CATTGGGAGTATCAGCGTGGTGGCAGCAGCAGGCAGGCAGGAACTGGTGAAGGCGTATGCCTGCCTCCTTTATCCTCCGCCTTTCCATCACCGTATCCCCATGCACTCCTGTCCCACCCACCCAGGGAGTGTGCGTGGGAAGAGGCATTGGCAGCATCAGTGGAGTGGCAGCAGGCAGGGATTGGTGAAGGCATATGCTCGTTTCCTTCGTTCTGCCCCTTTCTGTCATTCCCCCTGTTTCCCTCATCCTACCCCACCCAGGGAGGAGGCATCGGCAGCATCAGTGAGGTGGCAGAGGCAGGCAGCGTTTATTAATAAACGGCAGAGGCAGAGGCAGGCAGCGTTTATTAATAAACGGCAGAGGCAGAGGCAGGCAGCGTTTATTAATAAACGGCAGAGGCAGAGGCAGGCAGCGCTTATTAATAAACGGCAGAGGCAGAGGCAGGCAGCGTTTATTAATAAACGGCAGAGGCAGAGGCAGGCAGCGTTTATGAATAAACGGCAGAGGCAGAGGCAGGCAGCGTTTATCAAACGGATATACGTGTAAAGTTTCGACCTGGATCCAGCAGGTGACTCGTCCTACTCCAACAGGTGGCAGAGGCAGGCAGCGTTTATTAAACGGATATGCACCTCTCCTTCATCCCCCACCTGTCCTCACCCCCATTATCACTGTTCCTTTGTTTTCGTCCCTATCTAACCCAGGGAGTGTGTGTGGGGGGAGGCATCGGGAGCATCAGCGAGGTGGCAGCAGCAGGCCACCTTCTTTTTGAGCAGGTGAGTGCAATGGAGGGGGGGGCGGGGTTCGTGCAATGGAGAAAGAGGTCGGGGTTTAATGGGGCAGTTGGGGGGTGTAGGGGGAGAGAGGAGGCATCGGGAGCATCAGCGAAGTGGCAGCAGCAGGCCACCTTCTTTTTGAGCAGGTGAGTGCTTTGGGGGGAGCAGGGGAGCAGGTGCGTGCACTGCTCCCTCCCCTCGTCCCTTCACTTGCTCTCTCACTCTCATACCTCCCCTCATGGTCACACCCTTTCCAGAAAAAAAAAAAAAAAAAAGGCCATACATAAACCAAAACTCGTCCTCCCCCACCCCGACCACCTTTTCCAACTGAGCTTCGTTTCCCCCCGGCCCCTCACTCTGTGCCAAGCAGGTTTTTGAGAATTCTCAAAAACCAGCTCGTTTCCCCCCGGCCCCTCACTCTGTGCCAAGCATTCTCATCAGCATGGCTGTCGTGATTCCTGTAACCTTCCCCCCCTCCCCCCCCCTCTCATCCCAACCCCTTCCGGAGCAGAATCACAGGCGCATATGAAAACCTTAAGTTGGTTCCCCTTTCCTCCCTCCCGAGCAGGAGCCTAGCCCAGGCGCATCTCGCCGCTCTTTGGGCCGTGCATTCTCATAATCAAGGCTGCCATTTTTTATGAAATGACCCCAGCTAACATTCGCGCATTCGCCTCATCATCATGGCTGCTACTGAGAGTTATCAAAAGCATTTTTTCCCTCAATATGGCTGCCCTGCCATGCTTCTTGAAATGATTGGGTATCCCCCCTTTTCCCCCGTTCCCCACTCCTTCCTGAGCAGGAGCCCAGGCGCATCTCGCCTCACTTTGTGCCGCGCATTTGCTTTGTGCCCTTCACCCCCGCCTCCCTTTGAGTCGACTCAAAAGCAGACGCATTTGCTTTATGCCCTTCACCCCCGCCTCCCTGAACTAAAGCCCAGCCCAGGCGCATTTCGCCACATTTTAACCCGCGCATTCTCATCACCATGGCTGCTGTGCTTCTCACTTCATCCTCTGCCTGCCCCCGCCCTTTCCTCCCTCGCTGAGCAGAAGCCCAGCTGAGGCGCATTTCGCCGCCCTTTGGCCCGCGCATTCTCTGTGTGCCCTTCCCCCCCGCCTCCTTGAGCAGAAGCCCAGCTGAGGCGCATTTCGCCGCCCTTTTGAGTCGACTCAAAAGTCACCGCGGGTTCTCATCTCCATGACTTTTGAGTCGACTCAAAAGTCACCGTGGGTTCTCATCACCATGGCTGCCTTTCTTCTCGCCTGTTCCACCCTCTGCCTGATGTGATCCTTCAATCAATCCCTGTAATGACTCTGTGTAACCCCCTTCCTCCCCCACCCCCTCTCCTCCCTGAGCAGAAGCCCAGGCGCATCTCGCCGCACTTCGTGCCACGGATTCTCATCAACATGGCCGCAGGGCACATCAGCATTCGCCACCGCCTCAAGGTGGGTGGAGTGATTCGTAGCATTCTCATCAACATGGCCGCAGGGCACATCAGCATTCGCCACCGCCTCAAGGTGGGTGGAGTGATTCGTAGCATTCTCATCAACATGGCCGCAGGGCACATCAGCATTCGCCACCGCCTCAAGGTGTGTGGAGTGATTCGTAGCATTCTCATCAACATGGCCGCAGGGCACATCAGCATTCGCCACCGCCTCAAGGTGGGTGGAGTGATTCGTAGCATTCTCATCAACATGGCCGCAGGGCACATCAGCATTCGCCACCGCCTCAAGGTGGGTGGAGTGATTCGTAGCATTCTCATCAACATGGCCGCAGGGCACATCAGCATTCGCCACCGCCTCAAGGTGTGTGGAGTGATTCGTAGCATTCTCATCAACATGGCCGCAGGGCACATCAGCATTCGCCACCGCCTCAAGGTGTGTGGAGTGATTCGTAGCATTCTCATCAACATGGCCGCAGGGCACATCAGCATTCGCCACCGCCTCAAGGTGTGTGGAGTGATTCGTAGCATTCTCATCAACATGGCCGCAGGGCACATCAGCATTCGCCACCGCCTCAAGGTGTGTGGAGTGATTCGTAGCATTCTCATCAACATGGCCGCAGGGAACATCAGCATTCGCCACCGCCTCAAGGTGTGTGGAGTGATTCGTAGCATTCTCATCAACATGGCCGCAGGGCACATCAGCATTCGCCACCGCCTCAAGGTGTGTGGAGTGATTCGTAAGGGTGTGACTTTTGTGATGGATGGGTGGTGTGAGTGATTGTAGGAGGTGAGGGTTGGACGAGAATAGCATTCTCATCTCATCAGCATGGCAGCACGGCACATCAGCATCCGCCACCGCCTCAAGGTGATGTGACGTGATTGTATATGATGTGACTGTACGCGATGTGTGTGTGTGTGTCCTGATGGTTTCGCATGTGGTGTGCATCTAAGCATTGTGAACGATTGTAGAATGCATATGGATTCTCATCAACATGGCTGCAGGGCACATCAGCATCCGGCATCGCCTGAAGGTGGGTGAAGTGTCTGTAAAGGGTGTGACTGTACTGATGGGTGTGGTGTGTGTGATTGTAGGCGATGAGCTGGAGATTCGTAGCACTCTCATCAGCATGGCGGCGGCAGGGCACATCAGCATCCGCCACCTCCTCAAGGTGGGGCGATTGTATGTGGTGCATACTGACTAATGTTTCGAGTCATGACTCAAGGTGGGGCGATTGTATGTGGTGCGAGATTGACTACCTGTAAGCATTTCGACTCTCCCATCAGGGCCCCAACCTTTTGAGGCGCCTCAAATGCCGCAACGAATCCATGTGCCTCATCTGCCCATGCCACGTTCCCTCTTCTTGTGTGATAAGTCGAGTTTTGAGTCGACTGAAAACTCGACTTATCACCCATGTGCCTCATCTGCCCATGCCACGTTCCCTCTTCTTCCTTATTATTCTCCCCTTCCCTCTTCCCTCGTCCCTCTGCCTTCTTACCTTTCCCCTTTCCTTCCTTCATCTTCGATCTGTCATGACATGTGGTTACTGAGGCATGTCATCAGGGCCCCAACCGTTCCTTAGTAACCACATGTGCGTCATCAGCGCGTGCCATCTTCCTCCCCTTCTCACTTGCTCCCTCTTGTTCTTATTATTTCCCTTCGTTATTCTCTCATCAGGGCCCCCCAATCAAGCCTCAGTGCCAGCGTGCGCCTCATCAGCCCAGCCCATGCCATCGTCCTCTTTCCCCCTTGTTCTTCACTCCCTTTCCCTTTCCAACCTCGCCTCAGTGACATCGTGCGACGTCACAAAAGAGATGTTTTGAGACGTCTCAAAACATCTCTTTTATCACTTTCCAACCTCGCCTCAGTGACATCGTGCGAATCATCAGCCCATGCCATCCTCTGCTGCCCTCTTCCCCTTTCTCTTTGCTCTCCTCCCTCCCTTTCTGTCATCCTCCCATCAGGGTCCCAATCATGCCTCAGTGTTCGCATGCGCCTCGTCAGCCCATGCTACCTCCTTCCTCTTCTCCATTTTCCCCTGTGTGCTTCTTTCCCTTCCCCCCCTCTTCCATATCCCACCAGGGCCCCAATCATGCCTCAGTGACAGCATGTGCCTCGTCAGCGCATGCCATCGCAGACGCCTTCCGATTGGTCCGCTGTGGGGCTGCTGACGTCATCGTGGCGGGCGGCACAGAGGCGTGCGTCGACGCGCTTTCCCTCGCTGGCTTCTCACGGTGGGTGGCGGGGGCAGTGAGTGGTGGGGAATGGGGGCGATGAGAGGCATGGGGGGGATGGGTGATGGTCTTGGTGGGTGGCACAGAGGCGTGCACCGACGCCCTCTTCCTCGCTGGCTTCTCCCGGTGGGTAATGTGCCTTGCGGGATGTATGGTGGGCATGGGGGGGACGGCTGCTGACGTCATCGTGGCGGGTGGCACAGAGGCCTGCATCGATGCCCTCTCCCTCGCTGGCTTTTCGGTGGGTAGGAGGAGTGTTGGGGGGTGGGCCATGGGTGGATGGTGGGAGGTGGGACGGCCATCGTGGCGGGCGGCACAGAGGCGTGCATTGATGCGCTTTCCCTCGCTGGCTTCTCCCAGTGGGTAATGTGCCTTGCGGGATGTATGGTGGGCATGGGGGGGACAGCTGCTGACGTCATCGTGGCGGGTGGCACAGAGGCCTGCATCGACGCCCTCTCCCTCGCTGGCTTCTCACGGTGGGTAGGAGGAGTGTTGGGTGGTGGGTGATGGGAGGCGGGTGGTGCGGGATGGGTGGTGGGTGGGAGGTGGGGTGGGACGGTCATTGTCGCTGGCGGCACACAAGTGTGCATTGAACCCCCTGTACAAGTCGTTATCCTAAACAACACGAGTTGATGGAAGTAAGGCCTCCGCAGCCCACCTGTCCTCTCTTGACAGCTCCCACACAAGTGTGCATTGAACCCCCTGTACAAGTCGTTATCCTAAACAACACGAGTTGATGGAAGTAAGGCCTCCGCAGCCCACCTGTCCTCTCTTGACAGCTCCCACACAAGTGTGCATTGAACCCCCTGTACAAGTCGTTATCCTAAACAACACGAGTTGATGGAACTAAGGCCTCCGCAGCCCACCTGTCCTCTCTTGACAGCTCCCACACAAGTGTGCATTGAACCCCCTGTACAAGTCGTTATCCTAAACAACACGAGTTGATGGAAGTAAGGCCTCCGCAGCCCACCTGTCCTCTCTTGACAGCTCCCACACAAGTGTGCATTGAACCCCCTGTACCTGCAAAGCGCTGCTGCCCCCCATCCACCTCTCACCTGCTGCTGCTTCTGCAACGTACACACGCATGTCTATCTCTGCTGCTGCTGCTGCTGCCTATCTCTGTGTCACACTTCCCCCCCTTCCCCTCCCCCACCAGCCAGCATGCGAGCTCTCAGCACGCGCTTCAACGACACGCCTCAGCTTGGGTACACACGTACCTTGTTATTCACTGTGAATCCACCCATGTTTCCCCCCTCTCCCCCACCTACTCACCCCACCTATCCCCCCTCCCGCCACCAGTCAGCATGCGAGCTCTCAGCACGTGCTTCAACGACACGCCTCAGCTCGAAGGTGCACAACACAAGTGCCTTGCTACCTCTGCGCCACGCCACTCATCTTCTTTCTCTCTCCCCTCTGCCTCACTCTCTCTTCCCTCCCCTCAGCATGCGAGCTCTCAGCACGCGATTCAACGACACGCCTCACCTTGCCTCTCGGCCGTTTGACAAGTCAAGAGATGGATTCGTGTGCGTGGCCTCTTCCAAACCCCTCTTTACCATCCTCCTTCCTGCATTTCTGAGTTGACCTAAAAGTCGCCTTGGCCATTTGACAAGTCAAGAGATCGCTTCGTGTGGGTGCCTTGCCTCCGTTGATTCCCCGTTGCTCCTCTTCCCTGTTTCTCCTTCCATTGCTCCTCTTGCATTACTATGTGCACCACTTCCCAACCCCCCCCCCATCTTCCGCCCCACCTTGCCTCCCGGCCATTTGACGAGTCCAGTGAAGGATTCGTGTGTGTGCGTGCCTTGCCCTTCCCCATCCCCCTTCTCGTATTGCCACTTAATGGCTAATTCCCTTTCTTTTCGCACACCCTCATCCCATTCACGCCTCTCGAAGCTTTCTTCCTTCGTTTCTGAGCCTGCATCTCTCCCCAACACGTGCCTCCTCCTTCTGCCCCCCCCCCCCCCTCTCCCCCCCCCCCCCCCCCCCCCCGCCTGCTTGCTGCCCCCCTGCACTTTGTAACTTAGTCGTCTTAGCCACCTTCTCCCCTCCCTCCTGCTGCACTGCACCCTCCCCTTGCTCTCTGCAGAATGGCAGAGGGAGCAGGCGTGTTGGTGCTTGAGGTGGGTGGGTACTCAGAGGGAGCATGAGGATTGGAGGGGGTAAGGGGTGCAAGCATAAGCAGGATGTTGGCATGTCAGCATGTCAGCATGTCAGGATTTCAGGACGTCAGTGTGTGAGGATGTGAAATATTCAGAATGTCAGCATGTCAGCATGTCAGTATGGGAGGATGTAAGAAAATCAGGGCCTTTACAAGATGGGTTGACACCGTGTCACCCACCAGGGTGTTGAACGATTGAGAGTGGAACGAGAGCATCTCTCCAAGTGGGTGACACGGTGTCAAGCCCACATCCTCCGCCCCTCCATCCCTTTACTCTCTAAGTGACTTTTGAGTCGACTCAAAAGTCTCTAAGGATGAGAGCATCTCCAAGTTGGTGACACGGTGTCAAGCCCATATCCTCCGCCCCTCCATCCCTTTACTCTCTCTCTCCCTTACCCCCCTTCCCTCAGGACCTAGACCATGCGGTGCAGCGCGGTGCAAAGGTGTACGCAGAGGTTCGAGGAGCCGGCAGTTCAGCAGACGCCTTTCACATCACACAGCCGTCTCCCCTGGCCACTGGTGCAGTTCTGTGCATGCGAGCTGCTCTCAAGGAGGTGCGTAGTGCAAGCACCAGCAGCACCAGCAGCACCAGCAGCACCAGCAGCACCATCAGCACCATCAGAGGCACGTGCTGTTTCCACCTGCCAGTTGCCCTAGAACTGACTTCCACATCACACAGCCATCCCCTATCGCCACCGGCGCTGTGCTGTGCTGTGCTGTGCATGCGCGCTGCCCTCAATGAGGAATGATTTGAGCCAGTATGATGGAGGGACAACCAACACCATCACACTGAAACCAACCCATAGCAGTTCAGCAGATGCTTTCCACATCACACAGCCGCCCCCCTCGCCACGGGGGCAGCGCTCTGCATGCGTGCTGCTCTCGAGGAGGCACGATTTGACCTGGTGGTCTAAAGCAGGTATGATGTGATGATGGGAATCTCTGAAGACCACCAATGATGCAGACGTACCTGCTGGAACGATCGAGAGTGGTGCATATCTCTGAGCTTGAGCGCAACTACCATCAAACCAGTTGGTCCACAGGTTTGCTGGACCAACAAATCAGTTTGGTAGTTGCACTCAAGCTCAGAGATATGCACCACTCTCGATCGCTCCAGTAGGTACGTCTGCATCGTAGCCAGGGGAAGGCTTCTTCCGTAGATGAGCCGGCGCAGCTCATCGGCTCGGCGCTGAAACGCTGAAAAAAATATTATCGGCTCAGCCAGGGAGAGGTTGCTGTTGTTATCAATTTAACCTCATTGGCACTCCTCTTAAGGAGGAGCTGGTCCCATGTTAGTTGGTCGTCCACTGTAGCGTCAAAGATAGATTCTTCAAATGGTCCTTCATTGGTAGAGTTCTTCTTCCTTTGTCCCTCCCTCTCACATCCCTCTCTCTTCACATCCCTCTCTCTGACCTTTATTACCACTCTATGGTCTTCAACACTCACATTGTCTCTCTGCATACCTCCTAACCTCTCCACCCTTTTGCACCCCTCTCCACCCTCTCCCCTCCTTTTCACCCCTCTCCACCCCTTTTGCACCCCTCTTTACCCTCTCCTCCCTCTCCACCAATCTCCACCTCTCTCCACCCCTGGTTATCGCAGGCTGGTCTGCAACCATCCGATATAGGGTACCTCAATGCCCATGCCACCTCCACTCCCCTTGGTGAGTAAGCCCCTTCTCTTAGCCTTTTAATTCCTCCCTTTCATTCCTTTTATTTTTTAGTACTCAACTCAAAGGCCAACCCTATGCCACCTCCGCTCCATCAGTGAGCATCAAATCCCTTCCATTAATGTTTTACCTCCGGCCCATCCTCTCCTCCCCATCCTCCCCATCCTCCCCATCCTCGCTCCAGTCTATGACATTGTGACCCCAATGTGTCTTGAGTGCTCACTCACTCAAGACGGCACTCACAGGCAGCTCACAATATGTGCTTCGTATGCTCCTTGAGTGACGCACCAGACGGCTCTCACCGTTGCCTCACAATAACCCTCGTGTCGCCCTGCAGACGACGAGGCAGCTCACAATATGTGCTTCGTATGCTCCTTGAGTGAGCTCACAACTTTGAGCTCCCTCGTGGCACCCTGCAGGCGACGAGGTGGAAGGAAGAAGAACTGCTGTGCTGTCGCTCTCAATGCAGTGTTTGCCCAGCACAGGCTCATGCAACTGGTGCCTACCGTCACCTCGCATGCACCTCAAGTTGACTTTTGAGTCGACTCAAAAGTCAACAGGCTCATGCAACTGGTGCCTACCGTCACCTCGCATGCACCTCAAGTTGACTTTTGAGTCGACTCAAAAGTCAACAGGCTCATGCAACTGGTGCCTACCATCACCTCGCATGCACCTCATACCATGCGCTTCACAATGACTGACCCTCGTGTCGCCCTGCAGGCGACGAGGTAGAAGAAGCGCTGCTGGCGCTCTCAATGCAGTGTTTCAACTTCTAAGGTGCCTCAAAAGCCGCTCAAGCAGCAGTGTTCCTTCCACCAGCACGCACTAGCTGCAAGAGAGGCCTGCTTGCAACGCAGATGTGCCTCTCAAACGAAGGAAACAGATAGAAAGCTGCAACCTCGGTTCGACCGACCTAACTACTCTGAGTAGTGAAAATCACTGAGTGCTTGCAATGCAACTCAGATGTGCCTCACAATACGCTCCTCACATTGTTTTCTTGCAGGCGATGAGATAGAAGCTCTGGCCCTCAAGGCTGTCTTCGACCAGCACTTGCTCTCAGGAGACCTCTCTTTTAACCCTCGTGCGCCTCACATACTCTCGCATGTCTGTTGCATTGTTTACCTTACTTGCAGGCGACGAGATAGAAGCTCTGGCCCTCAAGGCTGTGTTTGACCAGCACGTGCTCTCTGCAAGGGAGACCTGCCTTCAACTCTCACACACATATCCCAATTTGCGTCCCACACACTTGTCATTTACAGGCGATGAGATAGAAGCACTGGCGCTAAAGGCTGTCTTCGACCAGCACGTGCTGTCAGGAGCCCTTGCTTTCAACCCATATGCGCCTCACATATGCTCGCACGTGTGTTGCATTGTTTACTTGCAGGCGATGAGATAGAAGCACTGGCGCTAAAGGCTGTATTTGACCAGCATGTGCTCTCAGGAGACCTTTCTTTCTCCTCCAGCAAGGTACACACGCATCCTTACTTATACTTTAAGCTGGCGCTGTGTGCATGTGGATGTGCATGTGCATGTGCATGTGCATGTGCATGTGCTTGTGCATGTGCATGTGCATGTGGATGTGCATGTGCATGTGCATGTGCATGTGCTTGTGCATGTGCATGTGCATGTGCATGTGCTTGTGCATGTGCATGTGCTTGTGCATTTGCATGTGCATGCCATGCATGCGTGCATGTGCATGTGTGTCTTTGTGTGTGTGCGTGTGCATGTGTGCGTGTGTTTGTATGCATGTGCATATGCATGTTTGCATGTGCATATCTATATGTGTGCATGTTTGCATGTGGATGTGCATGTGTGCATGTATGCATGTGTGCATGTGTATGTGTGGATCTAAATGTTTGCCTACATGTGCGTGTGCATGTGCATGTGCATCTGCATGTGCATGTGCATGTGCATGCGGCATGTGAACGTGCATGTGTGGATCTGTATTTGGGCAGGGAGCGATAGGTCATCTGTTGGGGGCTGCAGGGGAGAAGCTGCTGTTGCAGTAGATGTTTATGAGAATTTCCAAAAACACCCTGCATCTTCATGTTCATCTGCGTGTGCGTGTGCATGTGCATGTGCATGTGCGTGTGCGTGTGCATGTGCATGTGCATGTGCAGGGAGCGATGGGTCATCTGTTGGGAGCTGCAGGGGCAGTGGAGGCAGCTGTTGCTGTGATGGCTCTGCACCATGTGAGTGGCACTGTGCTTGAACCATGTGAGTGGCACTGTGCTTGAACCATGTGAGTGTGGCACCTGAACTGCATATGATGTTCACATGCTCACGCAGTATGAAAGCTGCATTGGCAGTGGAGGCAGCTGTTGCTGTCATGGCTCTGCACCATGTGAGTGGCACTGTGCTTGAACCATGTGAGTGTGGCACCTGAACTGCATATGATGTTCACATGCTCACGCAGTATGAAAGCTGCATTGGCAGTGGAGGCAGCTGTTGCTGTCATGGCGCTGTTGCTGTCATGGCACTGTTGCTGTCATGGCGCTGTTGCCGTTATGACTCTGTTGCTCTCATAGCTGTGCACCATCTGGGTGTAACGCTGTACAGTGCATGATGCTCACGTGAACTTCACAGTGTTTGATAGAATGTCATGGCATCAGGGCTGCAGGGGAGGTAGAGGCAGCTGCTCTACACCATGTGAGTCTGGCACTCTACATGAACCATGTGGGTGCATTGTACTGTGCATGTTGCTCACATGCACACTTCCTATCCCTCTCCTACCTACCTGCCACCTCCCACTCTTAAGGGCATGATGCCTTTTAACTTTAGCCTCTTTGACCTTTCAGTCAGCTCAAGTGTCAACTTTCCGCGCTCCCCTTTCTTCCCCACTTTCCCAATTCCTTCCCTCCCTTCTCTCTCTCAACCATTACAGGGCGTCGTGCCGCCCAATGTCAACCTCATCAAACCGGACCCTTCCATTTCTCCCTTCCTTCCAATCACGCTCCTCTAATCCCCCTTCGGCTTTCCCCCTTCCCACTTTTTCAGGGCGTCGTGCCGCCCAATGTCAACCTCTTCAACCCGGACCCTGTCTTCCAAGGAAGCTAACCTCCTCCCCACTTTCCCAATTCCTTCCCTCCCTTCTCTCTCTCAACCATTACAGGGCGTCGTGCCGCCTAATGTCAACCTCGTCAACCCAGATCCTGTCTTCCAAGGAAGCTTCCTGCCGACGGCAGCAGCAGCATCAAAGCCCATGAGGGCTGTTATGAGCAACTCGTTTGGCTTCGGAGGGACAAATGCCTCACTGGTCTTTGGGCTTCCACCCGTTGCTTAGTGTTTTGGACTCACTCTATCGGCAGCAGCATCAGCAGAAACAGTAGCGGCATCAAAGCCCATGAGAGCTGTTATGAGCATCTCGTTCGGCTTCGGAGGGACAAATGCCTCACTGGTCTTTGGGCTTCCACCCGTTGCTTAGTGTTTTGGACTCACTCTATCGGCAGCAGCATCAGCAGAAACAGTAGCGGCATCAAAGCCCATGAGAGCTGTTATGAGCATCTCGTTGGGCTTCGGAGGGACAAATGCCTCACTGGTCTTTGGGCTTCCACCCGTTGCTTAGTGTTTTGGACTCACTCTATCGGCAGCAGCATCAGCAGAAACAGTAGCGGCATCAAAGCCCATGAGAGCTGTCATGAGCATCTCGTTCGGCTTCGGAGGGACAAACGCTTCCCTGGTCTTCGGCCTCCCACCACCTTCTTAGAGTTTCGTCCTTCGTATCACAAATGCAGTGGCAGCAGCAGAAGCATCAGCATCAGCAGCAGTGACAGCAGCACCAAAGCCCATGAGGACTGTCATGAGCATCTCGTTCGGCTTCGGCGGGACAAACGCTTCCCTGGTCTTAGGCCTTCCTCCTCTTGGTTAGCCCCTTAGGTACCCAATCCGCGTGCAGCACCATCAGCAGCGGCATCAGCAACATCATTAAAAGCAGCAGCAGCAACATTGAAGGCATCAGCATCAGAACCACCAGCAGCGGCATCAAAGCCCATGAGAACTGTCATGAGTAACTCCTTTGGCTTTGGAGGGACGAATTCTTCCCTTGTCTTGCCAAAGCACTCGCTTCTACTCTGCTCAGCACCAGTGGCAGAGAAAGCAGCAGCACCGCCACAAGCGGTGGCAGCACCACCAAAGCCCATGAGAGCTGTCATTGTCAAATGTTGTTACCGTTTATGTTCTTAGGTCGTGAGCAACTCGTTTGGCTTCGGGGGACAAACGCGTTTCTGGTCTTCAGCCTCCCACCATGTAAGGTCTGAATCATTGTCAACCCTTCTGCTAAGATATACATTGAACTGTGTGGAATTGTTTAGATCACATGCGCATCTAGTGTAGTGGTATCATAGTACCCTCCCACGGTACTGACCGGGGTTCGATTCCCCGGATGCGCATGTCGATTTTGGGCTTGCTTCCAGCCTGGGGCTGTGTTGTTTACTTTCCTGACCTTCTCCTCCCACCTATTGTCGGCTTTGTACATGATGTATGGCTGTCATCTACATGCCTCAACGTGCTGCATCAATCCCTTCCCGTGTGAGAATTCCACATTTAGGGAATTCCTGTGTGAGGATAAATCTCACATGGCAATGTGGTGCCTACCACCTAACCCCCTCAGCTTCTCATGTTCCCCCCACTTGAAGTGACCCCAATCCCTGTTTTTTGCAAATGCTGCGTTGACTCTCTTAGACTAGGTGGTGCCTCATAATACTGAATATGTCTGTATCAGCAACCTGCCCTTTCCCCTATTTCCCCCTCCGTTCACCCCTCATTCCGGCTGCCACTACCCTCATTTCCTCTCCGCTCTCCCCTCATTCCGCCTGCCATTACCTCTCATTCCCCTTCCGATCACCCCCATCCCCCCTGCCCCCTCCGCATTTCCCCTCCGCTCACCCTTCATTCCACTTGTCCTTACCCATCATTCCCCCAACGCTCACATGTCTTTCCCCCTACAATCACCTGTCTTTCCCCCTAATCACCCATCATTCCCCTGTCTTTCCCTATGCCCCCACTCACCATTCCCCCTTTCCTTAAACCCATCATTCCCCCTAAGCACATCCATCTTTCCCCAAGGAGCTCACCCCCTTTCACCAAGCACACACCCATCTTTCCCCAAGGAGCTCACCCCCACACACCCATCTTTCCCCAAGGAGCTCACCAATGATTCCCCCTTGCGCTCATCCCTCATCATTCCTTTGACACGCGCATTACCCAGCATCCATGATTCTCCCAGCGCACACCCAACAATCCCCCCACACTCACCCCTCTTTTCCCCCACGCTCACCCCTCTTTCCCCCCACGCTCACCCCTCTTTCCCCTCACGCTCACCCCTCTTTCCCCTCACGCTCACCCCTCTTTCCCCTCACGCTCACCCCTCTTTCCCCCCACGCTCACCCCTCTTTCCCCTCACGCTCACCCCTCTTTCCCCTCACGCTCACCCCTCTTTCCCCTCACGCTCACCCCTCTTTCCCCTCACGCTCACCCCTCTTTCCCCTAATGCTCACCCCTCTTTCTCCTCACGCTCACCCCTCTTTCCCCTCAAGCTCACCCCTCTTTCCCCCCACGCTCACCCCTCTTTCCCCCCACGCTCACCCCCTCTTTCCCCCCATGCTCACCCCCTCTTTCCCCCCACGCTCACCCCTCTTTCCCCGAGGATCTCACCCATAATTCCCCCTTGCCCATCACTCATCATTCCTTTGACCCATGCATTACTCTCCCAGCGCTCACCCAAGAGATCCCCGCACTCTCTTTTGAGGCGACTCAGGAGTCGCCCATAATCCTCTCCCTCCGCGCTCATCCCTCATCATTCTCTCGACACGCGCGTTACCCATCATCACCCATGATTCCCCCTGTGCTCACCCAACATTTCCCCCGCGCTCACTCATCTTCACCCCAGGAGCTCACCCATGATTCCCCCTTGCTCTCATCCCTCGTCTTTCCTGCACTAACCCATCATTATTCTCCCACCACTCACCCAGCAGTCCCCCAGTGCTCACCCAACAGTCCCCTAATGCACACCATCTTTCTTCAAGCACCCCACCCACGATTCCCCCCTGCCCTCACCCTTCATCATTCCTCTGACACGTGCGTTACCCATCACCAATAATCCTCACTGCGCTCAACCAACCATCCTCCCGCGCACACCCTTCTATCCCCAAGGAGCTCATCCATTAATCCCCCATGCCCTCATCTCATCCCTCAGCATTTATTTGACACGAGCGTTATTTCCCCAGCGCTCACCCAGCAGCAGTCCCATGATTCACCCCTGCCCTAATCCCTCAAGATTCCTTTGACAAGCGCGTTACCCCATCACCCATGATTCCTCCAGTGGCTCAGCGCTCACCCAACAGCCCCCCCGCATACACCCATCTCTCCCCAAGCAGCCCACCCAGGATGCGCCCCCTGCCCTCATCCCTCATCATTCCTGCTCTAAGCCGCTCATTATTATCCTATCGCTCACCCTTCATTCCCACGCACTCACTCACCTTTCCCCAGGAGCTCATCCATGACCCCCCCCCAGCCCTCACTCCTCTGACACGCGAGTTGGAGTCACTTTTGAGAATTCTCAAAAGTGATTTCCCCCTGCTCTCATCCCCCATCGTACCTTTGACACCCAACGCTCACCCAGCAGTTTCGCAGCGCTAACTCATCTTTCCCTTCGTGCTCGCGGATCAATATTCCTGGCATGCGGTCATTTGAGATTCGACGGGACAGAACCATAGCTTCGACCATTTATTAGGTTCCTCAAAAAGTTTCCCCGTGCTTACTCACCTTTCCTCTGGTGCTTGCCGATCATCATACCAAGCATACAGGGGTTTTCGGGGATTGACGGGAAGGAACGTCTTCAATGAAAGCTTTCGCTGATTTCGCTAACGGCGGTGCTTACGCGCCCCGAACAAACTTGCAATCCTAGCCATCCATCCCAACGGACGCCACAGTCAGGTGGTAAACCTTCGTCCAAAGTTATCGCTTGCGGTGATGTTGCGATGCACGAAAGAAGTAAACCGTCGTGATTCGTTCGGCACGATGCGGAAAAAAAGAGCGAATACCGTACAGGTCGTGTCCAACTCTTTAGAATTCTAAAAAAGGGCACGGGTCGTGTCCGATTTCTGAAAGTTGTCGTGTGTTTGTTCCGCAACTTCGATCGCTCCTGAAATCCGCGGTAATTATACCCTGGAAAATACACGTTATGGCGGAATGAAATGGTACACGCGTAAGCGACCATGCGTGCGGAGTTCGCGTGTGCTTTCACAGGCAGTGCGGGTGAGCTATGTAATCCAGGATTCCGCGGTCGTGGCTCGTGTGAGGGAACAGCTGGGGAATGGAAGTTTTCGCTATCGCTGCAGCTGATCTGTGTTTGCCTGCATGACCTCCCTCCGAACCCCACACAAACGTAAAGAAATGGGTAATACCGCTCTGACACGTACGACATCGCACCCCAACGTATAGGACCGTCCCCAACCAATTTGATCTTACCTGCTGTTCGTCAGTGTCAGGTTTGACGAAACAAAGCTTAGAAACTCGTTAACCAATCATAAGCGCCTAAACGCAACGAGGGGAACAGTCTTCAAGGGTTTCCATTCACGATGCTACCGGGTGTTTTTTAACGAAATGTGTCTGTTTCGCAATTGCAATTCGGGGACTAGGATAGATAATAGCCATTCCTTCTAGTCAAGACTCACCTCGTACGAAGCCTTAGTTAATCCCCCTAGAGCCAGCGCTGGCGGAGTAGCAATCCTCTGTAGCGATGATAACATCACTTTTCATGACACGGAGTTACACCCGTCAGGTAGACCCCTCTTGTACCTGAGCAGCCACTCAGCTCCGCCTTCCTCTCACCTTCTTATCATCGGTGACTTGAACCTGACGGACGATCCAAAGCTGGACAGATCCTCAGGCTCAGGCTCGTCGACTGAAAATGAGAAGCTCCTCTTGCGCTGCACCACTTTCCAACTTTCCGACGCCTTTCGCACTCTGCACCCACGGGACAGAGAATACACATTCTATGCGCACTCGCATCGCTGCAGCACTCGCATTGATCGTGCACTTGTCTCACAATCGCTTTTAACTCACCTTGTTACCGCCAGGCATGACATGCCGAAGGAGCCCATCTCGGACCATGGTTTCGCGATCCAAGTTGCTTTCCGTCTGGATGAGAAAATCTGCACAGGTCCGGGCATCTGGATGCTTCATGCCTCGATGGTACGGAGGCCGGGAGTGCGGAAGATTATTGAGGCTACAGTTTGCAGAACGACGGTGAAAGATGGCAGCAGCTTTGAGCTCCTACTTGCTCGGCTGGGGGCTGGTTTAACGGCGTATGCACGGGAGGAAAGCAAACGTGTTAAGAAAACACTGGGTCATCTGGTCAGCATGGTTGCGCTGCTGAAACAAGAGTTGATGCGGAATCCGACATGCAGTATTACACGGGATGCGCTTGCAGCTAAGGAACTGCAGCTGAAATCGTACCAGGAAGCGAGGAGGGAGAGGCTGCACCTGCAGGCCGGATTGAAAGAGGAGCTGACCGGTGAAATCGCCTCAAAACATCTGTCTGCAAAAGTCCGAGCGAGGAAGGCTCGCACTCAAATCAAGGAGCTGAGGGAAGGTGGTCGCACGGTGACTGGGGTGCAGCAAATTCTTGGTGCTGCGTCGGTCTTTTTCAATAACATCTTCGGCACAGACCGACGTACGGATTTCTCGAGCTGGGTGTTTAATCCAAGCCGGTGCTTGGGGAAAGAAGCAGAGGACATGTTAAAGGCAGATTGGTCAGAGCAGGAAGTTAAAGCAGCTTTCACATCAATGGCGAGGAACAAATCACCAGGGAGGGACGGTCTTCCCAAGGAGCTGTTCGAGTGTCACTGGGACCTGCTGGGGGATAGTTTCATGGCTATGGTCAAAGACTTCGAACGGTCAGCTTCGCTCCCGGGGGAACTCAAGGAGGCGGTCACGATCCTGTTGCACAAGAAGGGTGACCGGGACCAGTTAAATAACTACAGGCCCATCACGCTTCTCAATTTCACATATAAGGTGCTGGCAAAAGTAATGGCGGACAGAATGAAGCGGGTCCTGCATCAAGTCATCTCACCGGAGCAGTATGGTTTTATCCCGGGGAAGCGACTGTCTGACGCGGTCGCGCTGGTGGCTGACGTCATTGATGTGGCGAGAAACGAGAAGGCGGACAGGTACATGTTATTGGTTGATTTCCAGACGGCCTTTGACTCGGTGTGAAGAGATTTTCTCTTCCAGGTGCTTCGAAAAATGGGGTTTCCGGAGCGATATGTTGGCTGGATTGAGGGCCTGCATGAAAACACCACGACGAAGCTGCTGGTTAACGGCTGGCTCGGGGGAGGATTAACTGTGGTCTCGGGGGTACGGCAGGGTTGCCCTCTTGCCCCTTACCTCTTCCTGTGTGCGGTGGAGCCTTTGGCTCAGGAGGTGGAGAAGGCAAAGCTGGGGCTTGACAAGGATGGGCAGCAGCTGAGCTACCTCGGTTACGCTGATGATACGACGCTCATTCTGCATGGGAAAGAGCAAATTGTTAAGGCGGAAGAGATTTTGGACAATTTCGAAAAAGCAGCAGGTCTGGCAACAAATAAAGGGAAATCCGTGGTGTTACCTCTGGGGATTAATATCGGAGAGGCGGCGGACGGCTCGTCTGACTTCAAATGGGCCGGTGCAAATGACGCTGAACGCCTGCTGGGGGTATGGGTGTCTCCCTCGGGGGATGGGCAAGCGACATGGGAGAAGGCAATCGGTCGTGTCGCTGAAAAGTTGGTGAAATGGAAGCAGAAGTACCTGACGACGGCGGCGCGTGCATCGGTGGTGAATTTTTACATTACTCCGTTGATCGCATTCCAAGCTCAAGTCTACCCGCCGTCTGCAGAGGTCTGGGAGGACTTGGTCTCAGAATCCCAACCACTAGACCATTGGGATAAAAGGGCTTGTTTCAGTAGCGGGTCAGTGCGCCCATAACCCCCCAGGCAAACGTGCCTGTAACCCTTCCCTAGGATCGATCGGGGATCACCAGTGGACCTCTGACACCCCCCCGCACTGGGATGCCCGAAGTGCATACACCGGGATTCGAACCCGAGACCTTCGCTCTGGATACCATCTCAGAATCCCAACCACTAGACCATTGGGATAAAAGGGCTTGTTTCAGTAGTGGGTCAGTGCGCCCATAACCCCCCAGGCAAACGTGCCTGTAACCCTTCCCTAGGATCGATCGGGGATCACCAGTGGACCTCTGACACTTGGTGCGTATGCTGCATGGTTTCTTATCTGGCAACAGAGTATCAGCGGCAAAAGGCTTCTTTCTCTGGAGCAAAGTTCTGCTATACACGACGAGAGAGGCGGGCGGAATTGGAGTTAGAGACCCGGAGATCGTTATCACCTGTCTGGCGGCGAGAAGGGCGGGATTATACGTCACGGAAAAAAACTGCTTAAAGAAAGATTTGATGGAGCGGGCGGCGAAGCTTCCTCTGGGCGTCGACTCGTTTGGGGCCCATGAAAGGCTCTTCAAAAACTGGGAAGGCGGAAGTGTCCGCTGGAAGCAGACGT
The DNA here is from genome assembly GCA_948144175.1 of Closterium sp. NIES-65. Lineage (NCBI taxonomy): Eukaryota > Viridiplantae > Streptophyta > Zygnematophyceae > Desmidiales > Closteriaceae > Closterium > Closterium sp. NIES-65. Next base: position 2,920,030 of record CANXME010002078.1, on the reverse strand, counting down.
GCGAAAGCCTCTCCGGCTCGCCGCTGTGTCTACGTGGTCCAGCCAGAACGAGAGAAGAGATCCTACAGGAGCGGGTTGTTTTTAACAAAAACATACTGATGCGCGGGACCACTCCGATCGGGGGACAAAAGGATGCCAGGAGGCTATGGGACCTGCGGCTTGGGGATTTATTCTCACGAAGTGAGGATGGGGTGCTATTGCAGAAGTCGGTTGCAGAGCTAACGGCACTCCTGGGCAGCAGTGCCCCGGCGAAGCTGGCACTAAAAGCTGTGGGGTCGATACCAGCTAGGTGGAGCAGAGAGTTAGGCTTTCCGACTGTACTCCCCTGTTCGGCTGACTCTCTTCAGCAGTTGGTGATCCTGGAGGAGGGGCACATAATTCCCTTGAAGAAGATGAAGGAGAGTTGGGTAGAGGCTCGGAAGGAATCCTACAAGCGTGCAAAATGGGCGGCACGCTGGGGTGGAGTCATTGATTGGAAACGGGCTGTGAACACGCGAGACTCGCTGGCGGTTCCTAACCGTCCACGTGATGTGCTTACCAGAATTCACGGTCTGAATCTGCAAGTGGGGGAGAGACTGGCGTTCCTCAGCAGCAAGCCGGTGTGCCCTTATTGCGGGGAAACTGAGACTTTGGAGCATTGCCTGGTCCTCTGCCCCAAGATCCAGATGGTTTCCGGGGCCCTTCGGCGCGCTCTGGGCATGCTAAATCCCAGCCGCACGACAGTCACGCTGGGTGATCTTCTGTTTCAGGAGGCTGGAACCAGCTCAGCTTTTCCGGAGCTGACGCTGATATCAATCACTTTGCACCAATTATGGCTCGAGCGGTGTGAAGCGGTCTTCACGGGGCAAAAGTTTCGGACACAACGAGTCTTGAGACGGATTGAGGTGGCATTTCGGCAGCATGTGAGACTGTACAACCACAGATCGGGGCCAACGTGGCAGAAGCGGAGGCAGCAAGATTCATCGGAGGAGCGGAACATGCTTGGGAAAATCAGGGAGGATGGCAAGGGAAGGTGGAAGAGTGGCTTTGCAGCATTATGGTCGGCACGGAGGGCCAACAACACTTGGCCCTAGAATCTTATCTGGAGCAAGGGGTTCCCCCTAGTTCCTCACGCACGGTTACGACCGTTCTTGTCAGTATATGCTTGTACACTCGGTATATACTTTCAATTATCATAAAAAAAAAATAAAATTTCGGGGACTGGGTCCACACTCAAGGTCACACCCAAATCAACTATCCGAGGCTCGCAAACCGAGGACCAGCCGTCCCGTCGGCCTCGGTCCTGTACGAGATTACGTTTTCCAACCACGAATCAGAACCTGCCGATTTTCACTTTAACTAATACCATTTCGCGCTCCAGATCCTTCTATCCACTCGACATTCTCTATGTTCATGCTTCTGCTCTGATCGCTCCTCCACATATATTACAGTACAGACTCATGGCCAACGATAGGAATCATTTGACAGATGCAGAGGGACCAGCGTCGAAGCTAGTAAGGACAGCGCCTAGTGAATCCGCAAGGCAGACTGCGAAGAAATCCAGGTGTAGGAAACATGAATTCTCAGTCACTTGCCGCGACGGAAGCATGGGTAGCTATTGGTGATTATTATCAAATGCCGTTGCTTTTCACGGCGATAATCGCAGCAATCGCGTTGTACATCTCGACGACATGGCTGACTTTCCTCCGTCGTCGCTATTCCTTACCTCCGGGCCCTTCCCCGTGGCCCATCCTCGGTAACCTTCCGGACCTGGGCGTCCTGCCGTACCGCACGCTCGCGAAGTTGGCGGACAGGTTCGGTCCAATCCTGACCGTCTGGCTCGGGTCATTTCCGTCTGTGATTATATCCTCCCCGGAGCTGGCTCGTGAGGTGCTTAAAACGCAGGATAAGATCTGCTCTTCACGCCCGCTCTTACAACTTCTCGCATTCATGGTCGATGGAGGGAAGGACATTGTTTTTTCGCCGGCCGACGAACATTGGCGAACGCAGCGACGACTGGCGACGCTGCATCTCCTCACGGCGCGGGCCTTACAGCAGAGCCTAGCCGTGCGCGAGCGGGAGATCCGCGCTATGCTCGACGCGATTGCCGAGGTGGCTAATAACGGGGACGCGAGAGGCGTGGAACTGCGAGGGTATCTGAACCGCGCGACGCTGAACCTCATTCTGCGGCTGACTGTCGGGAAGCATTATACCTACAGCACGATCCGTCGCGCCGCCGCCGCCGCGCCCGGCGAGATGCTCGAAGCGGCTTACAAGACGGACTGGGAGGGACGGCTGGCCAAGGAGTCTGCGGAAATTTCGCCGCGATCTGCGGCGGAGGACGAAATGGAAGGCGAGAAGGTGATCGCGATTGTCGACGAGACGTTTCAGGTGATGGGGACATTTAACTTGGCGGATTTCGTTCCGTGGCTCAGCCCTTTGGACCCGCAGCGCATCTACTGGCGCGCGAAGCGGCTTAAACCGAATGTTGATGGGTTCCTGCTTTCCTGCATCGAGGAGAGAAGCCGGATGCTAAAAAAGCGGAGAGAGGAAGAGGAGCGAGAAAATATGGGTACAAATGGAAAAGCGGGGGTTGCGGGGACGGGAGGGGGGGATGGTGGTGAGAGAGCGATGGTGGATGCTCTGTTGGAGATGGAGGGTGAAGGGGAGGATAGGGTTACCAGGAAACATATTATGCTGCTTTGTATGGACATGATGAATGCTGGCACTGACACCACTGCTAAAACCGTGGAATGGGCCCTTGCTGAGCTGGCACGCCACCCGGCCGTGCTAGAACGTCTCCAAGCTGAGGTGGATGCGGCGCATGCCAAGTCAGCTGCAGCAGCAGCAGCGGCAGCAGGAGGAGAAACCAATGGGAAACAGGGCGCTGAAAATGCGTCGCTTCCAGTACAAGAGATGCCATATCTTCAGGCGGTGATTAAAGAGACTCTGAGGCACCACCCACCAGTACCGCTCCTTATCCCTCACGTGACAACTGCCAGCGTTGCTCTTGGCGGTTACACCATCCCTCCAGACACAATCATTCAGATCAACGGCTGGGGTCTTGCTCACGATCCAACGGTCTGGACCAACCCCGATGAATTTGACCCCAGCAGGTTTCTCGGCCCGTCTGCCCCTGATGTGACCGGGCAGGATTTCAGTGTCCTGCCATTTGGTTCGGGCAGGCGTGGGTGTGTGGGGATGAACCTGGGCATGGATCTATCTGCTCGCATGCTGGCAAATTTTATTTATCGGTTTAGCTTGAAGCTGCCCGAAGATGTGATCAAGTCTGGTGGAGTGGACTTGAGAGAGGAGTTTAGTCTTACTGTGGCACTGGCAAAGCCACTGCGGCTTGTGCTCCTGGAGAGAAAGTGAAGGGAGGGACGGAAGGCTGGTCCATTTGTAGTTGGGGAGCTGAGCTGGGCTTAGCTATCCTGTTGTTATAGTTAATGATCTTACATGCTTGTATGGGTTACCACTTGATTGTTCACAGTGTACCGTCATCCAATATTGAAACATAAATGCGAATGGTAGTGTGCATTGGGAGGGCTTGAGTGCCTGTTGGGAGGGCTGTAAAATCAACTGCTCGGACAGAGGCAATTGACATGTTAGTATGCTGGTCCTTGCCAGTTCAGTTTACATGCTGGTTCAGTTTACTTGAGCATAAGGCAAACTTTCTTGAAGAGGCATGAGGTCGTGTCACACATTGACTTAGTGGCATTGCAAAGAGATATCATTTCTAAACGGCCGTGTGTGTCAGTGAGGTGTGTGGGCAGTGGAATCTCTTGGGTACATGGTAGCAGTCAGTAATCCTCAATGAACCTGTGTATTTCAGTAAGAGGAGTGAGCAATGGAGGGGAGAGATGGAGCGGAGAAAGAAAGGGCATCAGCAAAAGACATGCATCAAACGATGGAAGCCAAAACGCATGTGCGGTCATTGGTCCCCACCCATAGCAATACAAAGGACAGATGCGTGGGAAACACAGAACATGAGCTTCACTCTTATTACTCTGTGATGAAGCGAGACTTCCTTAAAAAGCATGAAGAAGAGAAGGGTGCTTCTGCCATCGACTTACCAACACCTCTACTCACCATACTTGGAACCTTTCTTTTGTTGGGAACAAATAGTCTTGAGCGCCTCTGTCGTGTCGAAACTCCAAGACACAAGCGAAGCAATGCAATCGAAGCACCAGCGAGTCAACCCTCGGAGGTAGATGTAACCGCTGGAGGTTACGCGAAAGTCAAAGGTCAGCGACCTTTGACCTGACAAATGCAGCGCGACAGCAAGGACACACAACTGACTCGACATTGAGCAGTTGCCCGAGTCGCACTGTATCGAACCGCAACAGTAAAGTAGTTACAGTTATGTCTCTTCATATTCTCTGTACTCATATATATATTCCTGTATCTCTTTGCTTTAATCAACTTACTTTGCCCTCACATACTAGCGCAAGGTGGTTCAAGGACTTTATTCAAAACGCTTCCGCTACTACATCATTTACTCAGACTATTAACTCTACCAAAGATCCTAGGGCTTTCAGCCCAACATGGTATGAGAGCAGGTTAGAGTTAAAAGTTACTTTTCTTCAAATACTTATTACACCAAGAAGACATGTCTGCTAGAAAGGAGAGGAGCTCCTCCAACGGCTCTCCCGGTACTACCCCTACTCCACCTCCTGCCTCTGGCCTACAGACAGAGGAAGGGACAACAACGAGACCAGCAGCTGGGTCTACTGAAACACCCGCAAACCAAGGCGCGGGCTTCGATCCAAGCATGATGGAGAAATTCTTCTCCTTCATGTCCTTCTATGAGCAGCATCAGCAAGGAGTACCTGCACAATCAAACAACAGCAACAACAACAACAACGTGACGCCCATGAGTCTCGATGGCTCATCCTACGCACGCGGGAATCAACAACAACAACCTACATTTGCTCCGTACGAGCCCCAGCGCGGCTCCGTCAGCTTCATGCCACAACCACAACCTGCACCGGGACAAGAAAGAGCGCTGGACGCACTACAAGTTCATTCGCAGTTCGCGCATGTTCTAAAACTACAAACGACAAAACCCTTCGACGGGAAGGACTTCTTTACCTGGTCGTTCGAATTCGAGCTGACGATGGAAGGAGCGCAGATCCTTGGCTTCTTCGACGGGTCCCTGCCATATCCAACAAACGGCACACAGTATGAGAAGCAGCAGTACACCTATCAATCGATGATGGCGTACACAATACTACTGCGGAACATCACCCCGACTCAACGGCATAACATAAGGACTTACCGAGGTTACGGTAACTCCGCGGAGCTCGCGTACAACCACTTGAAGTACCTGTATCAAGCAACAGACAGCGTAAACCAAAGTCGGTTAATGGCGCAACTGACAACAATCGAAATGAAACCAGGCGAGAAGGGAATGGCGTATATCAGTCGCTGTCGCGAGCTGCGCGACAAGCTTCTTCGATGTGGAGGATCGATTTCAGAAGACGCCTTCGTCACGGTTGTCATCGGCGGTCTTGACCCTCACTGGCGCTCCACTCACGCCATACTACGAGCACACGGGAGAATCTCCGAAGCAGCACTCTGCGCCGAAATCCATGCTGAGCAGCAAGACATGGACCTGCAAGAAGAACGACACAAGAGAAAGGTATCAGTACCAGAGTTCGCGTTTCACACCCATCGACGGTACAACAACAACAACAATCGGCAGCAACAACTGAAGCCAGTACCTCCGTTTTGTCACATATGCAAAACTTCAGGGCATCCTCGTACGCACTGCCCATATCGTCAGCAATCGACAACACCACAGCGACAACTTCGGTCTTCAAGCTCCCAAGTCACTTCAACGCAAGCAAATCCCACGACAAAGATTCAAGCCCCGACGACTCCAACAGGACAAACTGCACAAGGTGTCAGAATGAGAAACAGGAGTGAGAGTGACTAGCAGGAACAAGAGTACAAATGTGAAACCCTAATCTGGTGTACCCCCTATGGTGTGACCCACTACAACCTAGAACCACACAAACATATAATGTTTGACACACCCCCATAGGCAAAGTGGGGGAGACCTAGGGGTCACAAGACCAGTCAAGGCAAAACAAGGCAAACAAGCTCAGGGTGGATCTCGAGGATTCCACACAAATTCCGAGCACAAGTAAGCGGTCACAAGACCAGTTCACATGCAGTTTTATAACAGAGCAAGAGGTACAATGATCACAACCTAGCAAGGGCAAACATGCAGGTATATATATAATGATCACAGTACAGGCAAGGTCAAGAAGTAAGCAAGTGAGGAACAGTCGGCACAAGGCCTAGAAGAGTGCAAAAACGCTGATGGTCAACAGGCGGAAGCGCCTTGGTGAACACATCAGCAGTGTTGGCCTCAGTGGCCACGTAACGCAGAAGAAGCTGACCACGCTGCTGTAGCTCTCGAGCTAGAAAGTAACGCAGAGCAATGTGCTTCGTCCTGTGCTCCAGTCTGTGCTCCTAACACAAGGCTATGGTTGCCTTGTTGTCGACGCACATTACTGGAGGAGAACGAGGCTGCTCTCCAAGGTCAGTCAGCAGGTAGGTGAGCCAGCGAAGCTCCTGGGCAGCCATGGCCGTGGCGTAGATCTCAGCCTCACAGCTGGAGCCGAGAACAGAAGAAGAACGAGTAGAACGCCAAGAGACAGAGCCAGAGCCAAGACTGAAGGTGTAACCCTGAGACGACCGCTGAGTAGCCTGGTCGTCTGCCCAAGAAGCGTCTGAATGCCCAGTGAGAACAGGCCGGTCTCGCCCTCCAAGCACTAGCCCCATGCCCGACGTACTGCACAAGTAGCGCAACACCCTCTTAGCTGCATCCATGTGCTCCTTCCGGTGACGGCCGGGAGCGACATAGCGTGCTAAGATGCTGAGAGGGTATGCAAGGTCAGGTCGAGTGCAGGTCATCAGGTACATGAGGCAGCCCACAAGCTCTGGATACGGACCACTCGGCTCTACGGACTCATCCGAAGGCAGAGCTGAGAGCGAGTGTCCCGTAGGCAGAGGTGTGGACTGAGGCGAGGAGTACGTGAAGCCGAAGCGCTGAAGGACCTGCTGCACCATGTGTGACTGAGTCAAGGTGATGGTGTGCCGTGCTCTGTCCCGGGTGATCCGCAAGCCAAGATAGCTTGTCAGTTCACCCAGGTCTGTGCACGTGTGTCTCTTCTGCAGCTCGGACTTCACGTGAGCGAGACCAGCTGTGTCAGAAGTGGCAAAGACCAAGTCGTCGACGTACACGAGGATGTAGAACGGCGGCATTGAGGTGTTAGTGCGTAGAAACAGTGACGGGTCAGCAGTAGAAGGAGCGAACCCAAGAGCCGCAAGTGTAGTCCTCAGTGTGTCGTGCCACTCACGTGGCGCCTGGCGGAGACCGTAGACTGGTCGCCTGAGGCTCCACTGGGTACCAGGAGGGAACGACCCAGTGAAGCCAGGTGGGCGGCGCAGCCAGATCTCCTCGTGCAGGCTGCCCTGTAAGAAAGCTGTGCTAAAGTCAAGAGAGTGGAGCTCGTAGTCACGCTGAGCGGCGACGTGTAGCAGAACCCGAAGAGTGGTCATCTTCGGGGTCGGGGAGAAGGTCTGGAAGAAGTCAACTCCCTCTCGCTGACTGAAGCCTCGTGCAACGTAACGCGCCTTGAAGACAGGCGGAGAGCCCGGCGGCCGCTTCACCCTGAAAATCCACATGCCACTGACGATGTTCGCCCCAGGTGGGGGAACCTCGTCGACGTAGGTGCCAGTGGAGTTCCAGGAAGCCATCTCTGTGTCCATGGCTGACTGCCATTGAGAGGAGTAGGGACCGGCCATCGCCTCTGCGTAAGAGCGTGGGGTCGGGATGTCTGGTGCATCCGGGTCTCCCTCAGGGGCAACAAGCATGGACACGAGATGGGGCAAAGCAGCGGCAAGGCAACCAAACTCCTCCTGTCTGTCCTCAAGAACGTCCGTGCCAAGAGCACACTCACCCCCAACGGACGGAGGACAGACAGACTCAGACTCAGCGACAAGACTCGCAGCGTAGTGTAGACGACACGCAGCTGCAAAGTCGACAAGCTCAGTGACCAAGGCAGACGCAGCAGCGGACTCAAAGGAAGGGTCACTGACAACTGTAGCCAGGAGACGTGTGACAGTAGGACTGGCAGCACGAAGGGTGTCTGACTCCGGGTCAGCAAGAGCAGGAAGAGAGGACGAAGGAGGCGACGGGAGAGCGACACGCTGTGGAGCAGTGGACTGACGAAGCGCCATCTGGTGAGTGCCTGGGACAGCAGGAGGACGCTGACGCTGGACACGACTACCAGTGGTAGCAGCACGAACAGGCGACGCTCGACGAGACGCAGGTGACACAGGACGTGACGCAGGCTCACGTCTCTCAGCAAGACCTCCAGTCGGACCAGTGTAAGGAGTAGGCACAGGGAGTGGGGAGGCAGGCGGTAACTGTGGCTGTGACTGGACAGACGGCGGACACTCTAAGGCGAGAGGAGGACAAGGAGGAGGAGTCTGACCAAGAACCTGCTGAAGGAGCGGAACGAAGTACGGCCGTGGCCGTGCAGCAACTCCTGAACCAGCAGAGACACCAGCGGCAGGGTCCTCAGCACCAACAGAAGCTCCACCCTCCGGGTCCCCCACTCCAGCGGCAGCAGCAGCACCTCCAGCAGCACCAGCAGCACCTCCAGCAGCAGCAGCACCTCCACCAGCAGGGTCCGCAGCACCCACAGCAGCTCCAACGCCCGGGTCCTCAGTACGAGCAGCACCTCTAGCAGCACCGCCAGCAGCAGCAGCACCTCCAGCACCAGGGTCCGCAGCACCCGCAGCAGCGTCAACTCCGGGGACCCCAGCACCAGCAGCTCCACTCCGGAGACTGATGTGCCGAGCGTACCACTCTCGAAGCTGTGGGGAAGAGGGCGGCTCCCGCCGTGGTGGGGAAACACGAGTACCAACTCCAGTAGCACCACGAGCCCGAGACGTACCCTGCCGGAGGCTGCAGTACCGTGAGTACCACTCACGTAGCTGCTGCGAAGAGGGAGGTCCTCCAGGCGCCTCACAGTCAACTGCAACACCACCAGGCTCAGCACCCCCAGACTCAGCAACGCCAGGCTCAGTACCCCCAGACCCAGCACCCCCAGGCTCAGCACCCCCAGTCTCAGCACCCCCAGACTCAGCACCCCCAGGCTCCACCCGCTCAGGCTCCGCACGCTCAGGCTCCGCACGCTCAGGCTCAGCACCTCTAGCAGGACGCGAGTCGACAGCTACCTCGGCAGGCTCAACCGGGTCTACCTGAGAGACACCTGAGGGAGCGGCACCCTGAGGGGGAAGGGGGTCTACCACTGCAGCACCTGGCGCGAGGAAGAGAGGCGGGGGAGGGAGCGGGGCAGTGCGGTAGGGGAAGAGGCGGTAGAAGGGCACGGACTCGTCAAAAGTAACGTCCTAAGAGGGGAAGACGCGGTGCGAGGCGGGGTGGTAAAACTGCCAGCCAGACGCATCCGGAACAAAGCCAAGAAAGACACAGGGAGCAGTGCGAGAGGAGAGCTTGTCCGCAGACGCGTCGCGAACAAAAGCTCGCGATCCCCACACACGGAAGCGTGACGCATCGCCAACCTCCCCCGTCCACAGCAGTGTGGGCGAGGTCTCCGGAGCAGAGACACGGGGCCAGAGGTTGAGCTGATGCGCAGCGTACCGGACCGCAAACGGCCACAGAAAGTGGGGGGCAACCGCGTGGACTAAGGAGGTACGAGCGACCTCCATGACCAAGCCAATGCGGCGCTCAGCAACCCCATTCTGCTGTGGAGAGGCGGGAAGCGTGAACGACTGGCGAATTCCGTGCTTGGCACAGTAGGCTGCCAAGAGGTCGGAGGAGAACTCGCCACCTCTGTCAGAGTGCAAGCGCAGGACAGGAAACTCCGAGCGAAAACGCTCTCGCAGCTGAAGGCGTGCTCTGCTGATCCAAGGGATCAGGACATCAGGGACTTCACCCTTGGTGCGCAAGGGGAAGACCGTGGTGTAGCGCGAGTAGTCGTCAACGACGATCAAGAAGTACCTCTCCTGGCCCTGACCACGGACGCGGGCTGGGCCCCACACGTCCATGTGGAGCGTCTGCAAAGGAGCTGTCGTCGGGGGGAACGAGGACGAGTGAGGGGCAGCGCGCTGCCGCCCCTCGACACAGGGAAGACAAGCAGGAGCAAGGGAGGGTGGGAGGGGAGGGAGTACCCGAGGAAGACCAGAGACAAGGTACCGGGAGTGCATGCCCCGAAGGCGCTGCACTGACGGGTGACCAAGTCGGTGGTGCCAGAGGACAGTCTTGTGCGCTAGAGAGCGACACGAGCAGGGGGCAGACAGCTGACCTGACGCAGACGCAGACGCAGACGCCGCTACCTGAGGGGACTCAGTGGTCAGTGTGTACAGGTCCGACCCCGGCTGCCGAGTGAAGGTAGCCAGGTGACGGCCCGTCCGAGCACACGTGCAGTGTGTCACGCGCTCGTAGGCAGGGGTGAACTGGTGAACACCCCCATCCTGAAGCGCACAACCTGCCACCAAGTTCGTAGAGAACGAGGGGAGGTGGAGACCTGACAGTGTGCCCGACGGGACAGCAGGACAAGGAAGGACAGTGGAGGAGGTCGCAATGACCGGACCCCCAGAGGGGTCAGCGAGCGAGACAGCGACTGGTCGAGCAAGGGGCTCAAGAGCAGTGCGGTCACGAAAGAAACAGCGCGAAGCGCCTGAGTCTAGAGTGAAGGTGTGCAGTGCCTCAGTGGACTCAGTAGTACCTGGGGTGGCGGACACACAAGCACCTAGAGCAGTAGCCGCACTAGCACCTGGGGCAGCAGACACGCAAGCACCTAGGGCGGCAGCCTCACTCGTGCGGATGCCTGGGTCAGGCGGAACACACAGGTACTGGTCCTCCTCTCCACTAATAGTCAATGCATACATGGCTTTGAGAATAACATCAAAATCAAGAGCATAGATATCGATATCCTTCTTGAGGAGATCAGCCCACTGAGGGAGCTCAGGAGCGTCAGGAAACTGAGCACGCCACGCGTCATCTAGGCGAGAGAAGCAGCGCTGCGCAGTGTGCGCCCTCCCGCACGTTTGTCCCTTGCGGCGACCAGTGCGGATGACGTACGTGCAGCTAAGGCTACCCCCCCCACCCCCGTGCTGTAAGTACCACTCACGAAGCTCCTGGGAGGACTGAGGGTGCTGCGCGTTTTGGCCAGTGCCAGAGCCTCCACGACCACCACCGCCGCCTCCACCACGACCACCACCGCCCCTGCCGCCTCCACGTCCACTGCCGCCACCACCACCGCCCCCACCCCGGCCACCGCCGCCGCCGCTGCCTCCACCACTCCCACCGCTGCCACTAGCCCCTCCAGCCCCGCCACCACCCCCACCGCCGCCACCACCCCCACCACCGCCTCCCCCGCCGTCACCCCCACCGCCCTTGCCTCCCCTGCCCTTGCCGCTGCGACGCCCGCTGGGAGCGGACGCAGAGCCGACCTGCTCAGCACCAAGGAGGTCGACAGCAGCAGCAGAGGCGACAGAGGGGAGCAGGGGGGAGGGGGAACACCCCTCGAAGAAAGGGGTGCGGGGGTCGCCACGAGAGGCACCTACAGCTACAATACTCTTCTCAGCTGCAAGTAGTTCCTTCTCTAGGGCGGTAATGGTGAGCTCAGTGGGGCAGCGAGCTAGGAAGTGGTCCCTGACTGTACGCAGAGTGTCAGGGAGGCGGGTGACTAGGTGGTAGAGAGTGAGCCAGAGCGGGGGAGGGTTGGAGGCAAGAAACTCAGCGGGCATGGCTGCACGGAAGCGGGCATCACTAGTGCGGAGGTGAGTGATGAGGTCAGCGACTGTCTGGAAGGCGGACAGGTCGGGGAACAGGTAGGGAAGCGAGAGGCGGCCTAGTGCAGCTGAGGCCGGGGAGGAGTAGCGCGCAACTACAGCAGTGTACAGGGCCTGCGTGTCAAACATTATATATGTTATGCTTGTGTAGGCTACAGTGGGTTAGCCTATAGGGGGTACACAATTCTAGGGTTTCCTACTTGTACTCACTTCACTGCTAGTTCATTCATTCCTGTTCGCTTCTTCTCGCATGGTATAGAGCGGGTCCTTCTAAGGACCGTTTTTTTGGGCCCACCGAAGCGCGCCCCGAGGCGCGATTTTTTTTTAGCGACCCCTCGGGTCGCCTTTTCCCCTGCGGCTCAGCCGCCTCCACTAAAGCGGCCCCGCCGCCCGCCTTTACGCGGCCCCGCTGCCTGATCTCTCGCGGCCCCGCCCCGGCTCTTCCGTGGCCCCGTCCCGGCTCTTACGCGGCCCCTGCCCAGGCTCTTACGCGGCCCTGCCGCCGGCTCTCTTGCGGCCCCGCCCCGGCTCTCACGTGGCCCCGCCGTCGGCCCTCTCCAGGCCCCGCCGCCGGCTCTCTTACGGCCCCGTCGCCGGCCCTGACGCGGCCCCTGCCCCGGCTCTCAAGCGGCCCCGCCGCCGGCTCTTTTGCGGCCCCGCCGCCGGCTCTGAAGCGGCCCCGCCCCGGCTCTCACGCGGCCCCGCCGCTGGCCCTCACGCGGCCCCTACCCGGCTCTCTTGCGGCCCCGCCGCCGGCTCTGAAGCGGCCCCGCCCCGGCTCTCACGCGGCCCCGCCGCCGGCCCTCACGCGTCCCCGCCCCGGCTCTCTCACGCGGCCCCGCCGCCACACCTGCAGCAGTCGGGCAGCAGTGCAGCCGAACCGCCCGGGAGCCGAGCCGCCCAACGCCCGAGCCGCCCAGTCGCCGAGCCGCCCGGGACCCGAGCCGCCCTGCACTCGAGCCGCCCTGCCGCCGAGCCGCCCGGGAGCCGAGCCGCCCTGCACCCGAGCCGCCCTGCCGCCGAGCCGCCCGGGAGCCGAGCCGCCCTGCGCCCGAGCCGCGCAGCCGCCGAGCCGCCCGGGAGCCGAGCCGCTGTGCACCCGAGCTGCCCGGTCGCCGAGCCGCCTTTCTGCAGAGCTGCACGACCTGCCCTGCCTGGTGAGCACAGTCCCACTGTCACTGCGAGCTCTTTCCCTACTGCTTGCACTGCGTCGCTGTCGTCGCCATGGCTACCCCTAGTGTCCTAGCTTTTGACGCTGAGGGTCGCGCCATTGATTTTGAGGTCTGGTTAGACGACCTGCAGCTGTTCTTACAGTGCGACAGGGCTGACGGCCTTTCTCTCTTTGACCTCACCTCTGGCGCCTCTCCTGCTCCTACTGCTGATGCTGATCCCACTGTCCGCTCTCAGTGGGCCACCCGCGATGCTGCTGCACGTCTTGCTGTGCGTCGCCACCTCCCTACCTCTGAGCGTGCGCACTTTAGTCAGTACAAGAGTGCTCAGACCTTGTACGACGCTGTAGTTGCGCGCTACTCCTCCCCTGCCACTGCTGCACTGAGCCGTCTCATGCTTCCCTACCTCTTTCCTGACCTCTCTGCCTTTCCCACTGTCGCTGACCTCATTACGCACCTCCGCACTAGTGACACTCGCTACCGCGCCGCCCTTCCTGCTGAGTTCTGCGCTAAGAACCCACCCCCCATGTACATCGCTCTCTACTACGTAGTCGCGCGCCTCCCTGACTCCCTTCGCGTCGTCAGGGACCACTTTCTCGCAGTCTGTCCCACCACCCTCACCGTCGACCTCCTCGAGAAGGCCCTCCTCGCAGCGGAGAAGAGCATAGTCGCTGTAGGTGCTTCTCGTGGTGACCCTCGCACCCCCATCTTTGAGGGGTGCTCTCCTTCCCCCTTGCTGCCCTCTGTTGCCTCTGCTGCTACTGCCGACCTGCTTGGTCTTGAGTCGGTCGGCGCGGCGTCTGCCCCTAGTGGGAGACGTCGCTCCAGCAAGGGCAAGGGGGGCAAGGGCGCGGGTGGAGCTGGAGGGGGCGGTGGCGGTGGCGGCGGTGGCGGCGGAGGGAGTGGGGGTGGCGGCGGGACTAGTGGCGGGGGTGGTGGTGGTGGTGGCAGCAGCGGCGGAGACGGTGGTGGTGGTGCCAGCGGTGGTGGTGGAGGCAGCGGCGGAGGTGGAGGCGGCGGAGGTGGAGGCGGTGGAGGCGGCGGCGGAGGAGGCGGTGGTGTTGGAGGAGGTGGAGCTGGTCGGGGTGGTACCCAGCAGCGTAGCGGCGGTGGTGGTGGCCAGCGCTCGCAGTGGCAGCAGCAGCAGCGCTCGCGGGACATCCCTCCGCCTCAGCAGCTTCGTGAGTGGTACGCTGGGCGTCAGAGGGGTGGGGGCACTGGTCCCGGCACCTACGTTCTTCGTTCCGGCGACCGCGCGGGTGAGCAGTGTGGGGGTGCCCACGCCACCCAGCGCTGCTTTGGCCGCCTGACGGACGCTTGGCGTCAGCAGTTCCCTGGGGCTAGTGAGATCTCTCGCTGGGATGAGCTTCTTAGGGCTGGTGTAGCGATCTTTGATCTTGATTTTGATGCTATCCTTGCTGCTATGTATGCTGTGACTTATAGTGAGGAGAATGAGGGTTACCGGTGTTTCCAGCCCGACCCGGGCATTGGTACTGCTGCGCTAGGTGCTTGTGAGGCTGCTGCTCTAGGTGCCAGTGCGTCTGCGCTCTCAGGTACTGGTGAGACTGCGCTCTCAGGTACTGCGTCGTCCTCGTCCTCCCTCACTTTCACACTTGACTCCGGGGCTTCTCGCTCTTTCTTTCGAGACCGCACTACCCTTACGCCGCTTGGCCGGCCGGTTGCAGTCTCCCTTGCTGACCCCTCTGGGGGTCGTGTCCTGTCTCACTTCTCCACTGTCCTCCCGTGTCCGGCTGCCCCTTCGGGCACCCTGTCTGGTCTGTACCTTCCCTCGTTCTCTACGAACTTGGTGAGTGGCGCGGACCTGCAGGATGTGGGGGTTCACCAGTTCACTCCTGCGAGTCAGCGGGTGACCCACTGCACGGAGGCACGCACAGGCCGACACCTGGCCACGTTCTCGCGTCGGCCGGGGTCGAGTCTCTACACCCTGACCGTTGAGTCTCCTCCTGTCCCTGCGTCTGGTCAGGTGGCTGCGTCAGGTCAGGTGCTTGCTGCTGCGTCCCGATCAGGTCCTGAGTCTGGCCCCTGTTCTTGTCGCCTCCTGTCTCACGAGACTCTCCTGTGGCACCACCGTCTTGGCCACCCCTCCTTGCCCCGTCTTCGGAGCATGGCTTCCCGTGTCCTTGTCTCTGGTCTTCCCCAGGCTCTCCCTCCTCTCCCCTCCGGGCCAGGACCTTCCTGTGTCCCCTGTGTCGAGGGTCGCCTCCGGGCTACTCCTCACTCCTCCCACTTCCCCCCGACAGAGGCTCCCCTGCAGACGCTTCACATGGATGTGTGGGGCCCAGCCCCCGTCCGTGGGCAGGGTCACGAGCGCTACTTCCTGTTGGTGGTTGACGACTACTCGCGTTACACCACAGTCCTCCCCTTGCGCAGCAAGGGTGCGGTCACTGAGGTGCTGATCGACTGGATCCGCGAGGCTCGTCTCCAGCTCAGGAAGAGCTTCGGCTCGGACTTTCCTGTTCTGCGTCTGCACTCGGACAGAGGCGGAGAGTTCTCTTCTCGCCTTCTGCGAGACTACTGTCGTGCACGGGGGATCCGCCAGACCTTCACGCTTCCGGACTCACCACAGCAAAATGGGATTGCTGAGCGCCGCATTGGCATGGTCATGGATGTCGCTCGTACGTCCATGATGCATGCGGCTGCCCCCCATTTTCTATGGCCGTTTGCGGTGAGGTACGCGGCGCATCAGCTCAACCTTCACCCCCGGGTCTCTCGGCCTGCGATGTCCCCAGCCTTGCTGTGGACGGGGAAGGTTGGCGATGCGTCTGTGTTCCGTGTCTGGGGATCTCGGGCGTTTGTCCGCGACTTGTCTGCGGACAAGCTGTCCCCTCGTGCTGCTCCCTGTGTCTTCCTTGGCTTCCCCACTGATGCCCCAGGGTGGCAGTTTTACCACCCCTCCTCTCGTCGTGTTCTGTCCTCCCAGGACGTCACGTTCGACGAGTCAGTCCCCTTCTACCGTCTCTTCCCCTACCGCACTCCTTCCCTCCCCCCTCCCCCGGACTTCCTTGTGCCGGTTCCCCCCCCGGTAGACCCCCTCCCCCCTCAGGTTCCTGCCCCCTCAGGTGTGTCCCAGGTAGACGCCGTTGACCCGGTTGAGGTTACTGGTGACTCTGGTGCTGCTGCGGGTGCTGAGCCTGGGGGTGCTGACTCTGGGGGTGCTGTGCGCGGGGGTGCTGAGCCTGGGGGTGCTACTGCTGGGGGTGCTGGGCCTGGGGGTGCTACTGAGGAGGGTGCGGAGCCTGGGGGTGCTGAGCCGGGGGGTGCTGTGCCTGGAGGTGCTGGGTCTGGGGGTGCTGGGTCGGGAGCTGCTGAGCCTGGGGGTGCTGAGCTGGGAGCTGCTGAGCCTGGGGGTGCTGCGTCTGGAGCTGCTGGGCCTGGGGTTTCTCCTGCTGCTGCGTCTCGCCGGGAGCCCCTCTCTCCACAGGAGCTGCGCGAGTGGTTCGCTCGCCGCTGGAGGCGTGCTGCTGAGTCTGGAGGTGCTGCTGGAGCTGGAGCTGGAGCTTCTTCGACCGTCGAGGGTGCGGGTGCTGCCGGTCCCGGAGCTGCTGGACCTGCGGGTCCACCTGGAGCTGGAGCTGCTGAGGGCGTTGGTGCTGAGCCTACTGCTGTTGGTCCTGCCGCTGGAGGTGTGGGTGGCACTGGTGCTGTCGGTGAGGGTGCTGTTGCTGTCCCTGCTGAGTCTGGAGCTGCCGCGCGGCCTCGGCCGTACTTCGTTCCGCTCCTGCAGCAGGTTCTTGGTCTTTCTCCTCTAGTAGAGGGTCCACCGCCTGTCCAGTCGCAGTCCCTGCTGGAGCCTTCCTCTCCACTGCCTGCTCCCTCTCCTTACACTGGTCCTACTGGAGGTCTTGCTGAGCGTCGTGAGCCTGCGTCTCGTCCCGCGTCGCCTGTTCGTGCTGCTCGCGCTAGTGGTCGCAGTTCGCGTCAGCGTCCTCCTCCTGTCCCTGGCACGCACCGGATGTCTTTGCGTCCGTCCACTGCTCCTCTGCGTGCCCCTTTGCCTTCTCCTCCTGAGTCCTCTCTTCCTGCGCTTGCCGACCCTGAGTCGGACTCTCTTCATGCTGCCAGTCCTACTGTCACGCGTCTGCTTGCTACTGTCGTCACTGACCCCTCTTTTGAGTCCACTGCTGCGTCTGCTCTAGTCGCTGAGCTCGTCGACTTTGCTGCTCGCTGTCGTCTCGACTACGCTGCTAGTCTTGTTGCTGAGTCTGCGTCTGTCTGTCCTCCGTCCGTCGGGGGTGAGTGTGCTCTTGGCACGGACGTCCTAGAGGACAGGCAGGAGGAGTTCCAGTGTCTAGCGGCTGCTTCACCTCATCTCGCGTCTGTACTGCTTGCCCCTGAGGGAGACCCGGATGCACTATACATCCCGACTCCGCGTTCTTGCGCGGAGGCCGTAGAGGGTCCCTACTCCTCTCAGTGGCAGGCAGTTGTGGATGCAGAGATGGCTTCCTGGAAGTCCACAGGCACCTACGTTGACGCGGTTCCCCCTCCTGGGGCGAACATCGTCAGTGGCATGTGGATCTTCAGGGTGAAGCGGCCGCCGGGCTCTCCACCTGTCTTCAAGGTACGTTGCTCGTGGCTTCAGTCAGCGGCAGGGAGTTGACTACTTTCAGACCTTCTCTCCCACCCCGAAGATGACTACTCTTCGGGTGCTGCTGCACATAGCTGCGCAGCGCGACTACGAGCTTCACTCTCTCGACTTCAGCACTGCGTTCTTGCAGGGTAGCCTGCACGAGGAGATCTGGCTTCGCCGTCCACCTGGCTTCACTGGGACTTTCCCTCCTGGCACCCAGTGGAGCCTCCGACGGCCAGTCTACGGTCTCCGCCAGGCACCGCGTGAGTGGCACGACACACTGAGGACTACGCTTGCGGCTCTTGGGTTTGCTCCTTCTACTGCTGACCCGTCGCTGTTTCTTCGCACCGACACTTCCCTGCCGCCGTTCTACATCCTCGTGTACGTCGACGACTTGGTCTTTGCCACAGCGGACACTGCTGGACTCGCCTACGTGAAGTCCGAGCTGCTGAAGAGACACACGTGCACAGACCTGGGTGAACTGCGCAGCTACCTTGGCTTGCAGATCACTCGGGACAGAGCACGCCGCACCATTACCTTGACTCAGTCACACATGGTGCAGCAGGTCCTTCAGCGCTTCGGCTTCACGTACTCCTCGCCTCAGGCCACTCCTCTGCCTACTCGCCACTCACTCTCAGCTCTGCCTTCGGATGAGTCCGTAGAGTCGAGTGGTCCGTATGCAGAGCTTGTTGGCTGCCTCATGTACCTGATGACCTGCAGACGACCTGACCTTGCATACCCTCTCAGCATCTTAGCACGCTATGTTGCTCCTGGGAGACACAGACCAGAGCACATGGCTGCAGCAAAGAGGGTATTGCGCTACCTGTGCAGTACGTCGGGCATGGGGCTAGTGCTTGGAGGGCGGAGTCCAGTGGTCCTTACCGGCCACGCGGACGCTTCTTGGGCTGACGACCAGGCTACGCAGCGGTCGTCACAGGGTTACACCTTCAGCCTTGGTTCGGGCTCTGTCTCGTGGCGGTCTACTCGCTCGTCTTCGGTTCTCGGCTCCAGTTGTGAGGCTGAGATCTACGCCGGGGCCATGGCTGCACAGGAGCTTCGCTGGCTCACCTACCTGCTGACTGACCTTGGAGAGCCGCCTCGTTCTCCTCCAGTGCTGTACGTAGAGAACAAGGCCATGCTGGCCTTGTGTCGAGAGCAGCGCTTGGAGCACAGAACGAAGCACATTGCTCTCCGCTACTTCCTTGCTCGTGAGCTGCAGCAGCGTGGTCAGTTGCAACTTGCGTACGTGGCCTCTGAGGCCAACACTGCTGATGTGTTCACCAAGGTACTCGCGCCTTGTGACCATCAGCGCTTTTGCACCCAGCTGGGTCTTGTGCCTGTCTTGCCTCACTTGCTCTCCTCTTGACTTCACTTGTACAGTGACATATATATATACCTGCTCTTGCTTGTCTAGTTTTATATATATGTCTGTACTCCTGCATGTGAACTGGCCTCTGGCCCTGCTCTTGTGCTCGGACTGTGTGGTGACTTTGTGATCCACCCTGAGCTTGCTTTGCTTTGCTTGACTGGTCTTGTGACCCCTTGTTCTCCCCCACTTTGCCTATGGGGGTGTGTCAAACATTATATATGTTATGCTTGTGTAGGCTACAGTGGGTTAGCCTATAGGGGGTACACAATTCTAGGGTTTCCTACTTGTACTCACTTCACTGCTAGTTCATTCATTCCTGTTCGCTTCTTCTCACACTGCGCAGTCTGATGCTGGCCAAAGTGCTCGCGCTCGTCGACTGGCAGGGAGTTGCGAATAGCAAAGCGGGCGTAGGCATCGCGAGTCTGCCACTGTGAGCGAGCAGTAGCAGTAGCAGTAGTAGCAGGAGGAGGGACTGTGCCTAGTGCGTGATCGTACAGCGAGATATCCTCTCTGGCAGTGAGCTGGAGGAACAGGTGCAGATCATCGAGCCATGTCTCAAACTTAATCGGGCGGCCCTCAGCATCGAACGAGAGAACTGGAGGGCTAGCCATAGCTGAAGTAGCAGTAGCAGAAGTAGCAGTAGCAGTAGCAGTAGCAGCAGCAGCAGCGGTAGTAGTAGCAGTAGCAGTAGCAGTAGTGGTGCTGCTGCTCAGGTAAGGAGGGCGCGACTCGGCTAGGACGGCGCGGCTCGGCTAGGGCGGCGCGGCTCGGCTAGGGCGGCGCGGCTCGGCTGGGGCGGCGCGGCTCGGCTGGGTCGCGCGGTTCGGCTCGGGTCGCGCGGTGCAGCTGGGGTCGCGCTGTGCGGCTCGGCCGTAGAGGGGCGAGCGCGGGAGAGGCCGTTCGGGGGCCGGTCGGGGCTAGCGCGGGGCCATTTGGGGGCCGTAGGAGGCTAGCGCGGGGCCTTAAGGGGCCGTGGGAGGCTAGCGCGGGGCCTGAAGGGGCCGTGGGAGGCTAGCGCGGGGCCTTACGGGGTCGTGGGAGGTTAGCGCGGGGGCCGCACGGGGCCGTTCGAGGCTAGCGCGGGGCCAATCGGGGCCGTAGGAGGCTAGCGCGGGGCCGTAGGTGGGCCGTGGGAGGCTAGCGTGGGGCTACACGGGGCCGTTAGGGGCTAGCGCGGGGCCATAGGGGGCCGTGAGAGGCTAGCGCGGGGCCGACGCGGGGCCTTAAGGGGCTAGCGCGGGGTCTTAAGACGGGGCCGTGAGAGGCCGTAAGGGGCGACGCGAGGGGCCGTGAGGGGCCTGAAGGGGCGACGCTAGGAACGAGGCGCACGAGGGCGCTAGGAAAAGGCGGCGCACGAGGGCGCGGCTAGCGGAAACGGTGGGCCATAACGTTCCGGTCCTAGGTGGAACCTAGGCTCGTAATACCATGTCAGAATGAGAAACAGGAGTGAGAGTGACTAGCAGGAACAAGAGTACAAATGTGAAACCCTAATCTGGTGTACCCCCTATGGTGTGACCCACTACAGCCTAGAACCACACAAACATATAATGTTTGACACAAGGAGCCAGAAACATCGTCAACTGTATGGCAAAGATAACAGATTCCTGCATCACCGAGTCACCACCGCACTACTCACCAGAAGAACGACTCGACGAAACCACACCTCGTCGCGAGTCACTTCAGCCGAACCCGACATACGCCGCCATCGCTCAAAGCGAGCCATCCGGAAGAGACACTTGGTTCTTGGACAGTTGCTGCGGACAACACATGTGCTCCTCAAGACGTTTCGTTCAACGCGAGCACCAACTCCAACGAGAAGTCGTCATCACCGTCGCCAATAATCAAAACCTGCTCACAAGACGACAAGGCATAGTACAACTTCAGTCACGGGAGACAAACGTCGTCCTACAAATGTCAAAAGTACTAATCGCGGAGGGACTCGGCTACAACTTACTGAGCCTCAGTCAGTTGATGGCGAAAGGTATTCACCTGGAAGCCGACAGCACCACCCAGGAGTTCAAACTATACCACGGGAAGGGCGGCCTCTACATCGGAAAGGCGGTCCTGAAGAACAACGTCTTCGTCCCTGACTTCGTCCCAGACCTGGGCACCGCAGACAGCGACGCCATCGTGAACTTCGCCGACTGGACACACCCTCCAGATCTTGATCCAGACTTCAATCCGGAAGGCTTCTGGTACTCGCATACCATCCCTGAAGCAGAACGAACACGCGCGTTAGCAACAATTCAACATTCGGCAGCAGTAAATACAACATCGGCAGCAGCAGAGACAATATCGGCAGCAGCAGAGACAACACCGGCGGCAGCAGAACCATCGTCAGCAGCAGCGACACCAGTTCTCGTTGACGAAGCACCACCAACACCCGCACAGCAGCTGAACCCAACTCAACAAGAAGTTCACAAAAGCGCAAACTTCGTCGCCAGCTTCTACTCCAACTCCGACGCATATCGACGCTCACCCGGACACCGCGCCTCCGAAGACATCTGGCACGCACGCATGGGACATCCAAGCAACACCGTGTTAAATAATACAATAAGAGCAGGAGTCCTAGACAAGGATTCATTACTACTACCCGACGGCAGAGAACTTCAACGGGCACGAGGAACTTGCCTTACCTGCCCCGAAGCCGACTTACCACATCGACCGTTCACTCCTCACCACAACCCGAGGGCACCTGCGTACGCACCACTCGAGAAGGTGTACAGCGATATTCTCTACAATCGAGAACCAGGACAAGTTACTTACAACTACACGATCACCTTCATCGACACCGCCACTCGATACGTCTGGCATCTAAACCTACCCAGCCGCGACATGGCACTCGCAGCATTCGCCGCCTGGCTACCAGTAGCAGAGAGAGAGTCGGGAGCACAACTGAAAAGCTTCCAGTCAGACGGAGGAGGAGAATACACCTCTCAACGATTCAAGCTGTACCTCGCGGAAAGAGGAATCAAGCAGCTCCTCTCCCTTCCCTACGCCCATCAGGAGCAAGGTGTCGCAGAAAGACTGAACAGGACTCTGCAGAACAGCATGCGCAAACTGTTACGTGGCATGCGGCTACCCAACCACCAGTGGCCTGCAGCAATGGACCACGCTGTCATGCTGCACAACTTGATGTCATCGTCCTCACTTCCGAACAACGCATCACCGCATCGGCTGTGGACAGGGAAACAGGGCAGCACAAAAATGTTACGAGTTTTCGGGTGCATGGTACAGTACCGACCCCCAGAAGCACGAGCGGGAAGATTTTCACAACACGCACAGTGGGGACTACACCTCGGCATCGAAAAGAATTACAACGCATGGAAAATCTTCGACGTCCACTCCAAGGAAACAGTAGCAGCACGTGACGTAATCTTCTACGAATGACTCACGCTTCAGACGTACCTCGCCAACTTGCACGAAAACCAGGATCCCACAGGTGGCTTTCGTGGTGACCGAGCCTTCGCCTCAGAAGCGGACGAAGCAGACTGGGACGAGCAGAACGTCGACAACGCATCAGAAGAAGCCGGACCTCTCCCGTTCTTCTCCGTCAACGTCCCCATGGACGAAGAAAATCCTCGCGAAAGCGCCAACGCCGAAGTCTTCTACCACTTCGCCGAAAACGGTTACGTAACACTTGCGACAGTCAACACCAACGAAGCAGAACGGATAGGGCCGAATTTCATACCCGACCCAGAAGCGGGAGATGAAGCAGCTTATCCCGAGGACACAACTCTTCCCCGCTACTCACAGACTGGACTGCAGATTCTCGGCCTCGTCACCGCAGTCCACGACAACGCTCTTCCTAAAGAGCCTGCGACGGTTCAGCAGGCTCTGGGGGGGGAACATGGGGAGAAATGGCTCAAGGAGCGCCTCCTAGCAGCAAAGAAGAGCATAGTCGCTGTAGGAGCCTCTCGTGGTGACCCTCGCACCCCCGTCTTTGAGGGGTGTTCCCCCTCCCCCCTCTTGCCCTTTGTTGCTTCTGCTGCTGCGGCCGACCTCGTTGGTTTCTACGGGGTCGGCACTGCGTTTGCCCCTAGCGGGAGACGCCGCACCAGCAAGGGCAAGGGGGGCAAGGGCGCTGGAGGTGCTGGCAAGGGCGGTGGAGGTGGTGGTGGAGGTAGTGGAGGGGGTGGGGGTGGTGGTGGGAGTGATGGCAGGGGTGGAGGCGTCGGTGGCAGCAGTGGAGGCGGAGGAGGAGGCGGTGGTGGCGGAGGGAGCGGAGGCGGCGGAGGTGGCAGAGGCGGCGGAGGTGGCGGAGGCAGCTGAGGTGGTGGAGGCGGCAGCGGCAGCAGTGGAGCTGGTCGCGGCTCTGCGCAGAGGAGTGGCTCAAGTGGTGGTCCACGCTAGCAGCAGCAGCGCAGTCCTGAGACCCTGTCCCCTCAGCAGCTTCGTGAGTGGTACGCTGCGCGTAAGCGCGGTGGGGGTACTGGTCCCTGCACCTACGTCCTCCGTACCGGCGACCGCACTGGTGAGCAGTGCGGGGGCCCGCACTCCACCCAGCGCTGCTTCGGCCGCCTGACGGATGCGTGCCGTCACCAGTTCCCTGAGGCCTTTGAGATCCCTCGCTGGGGAGAGCTGTCTAGGGCGGGGGTTGCTATCTTTGATCTTGACTATGATGCTATTCTTGCTGCTATGTATGTTGTGTCTGTTAGTGTTGAGGGTGACTATTACCTGTGTATTCCGCCTAGCCCGGCCATTGAGGCTGCTGCTCTAGGTGCTGGTGAGGCTGCTGCTCTAGGTGCTAGTGCGTCTGCTGCCCGAGGTGCTGGTGAGTGTGCTCACATACTACGTCGGCTCAGGCCTTACACACCTTCACCCTTGACTCGGGTGCTTCTCGCTCCTTCTTTCGAGACCGCACCACTCTTACACTGCTCAGTCGGCCGGTTGCAGTCTCCCTGGCGGACCCCTATGGGGGTCGTATCCTTGCTAGCTTCTCCACTGTCTTACCGTGTCCGCCAGCCCCCTCTGGCACCCTGTCAGGTCTCTACCTCCCCTCGTTCTCTACAAACTTGGTGAGTGGAGCTAATCTACAGAATAGGGGGGTTGACCAGTTCACTCCTGCGAGTCAGCGGGTGACCCACTGCACGTGTGCTCGGACAAGCCAACACTTGGCCACGTTCACCCGTCGGCTGGGGTCGAGCCTGTACACACCTACTACTGAGTCTGCTCCGGCTGCTGAGTCTGGTCAGATAGCTGCGTCGAGTCAGGTGTTTGCTACAGCGTCAAGGTCTGGTCCTAAGTCTGCTCCCTGCTCGTGTCGTCTCCTGTCCCACCAGACTCTCCTTTGGCACCACCGCCTTGGTCACCCCTCCTTGCCTCGTCTCCGAGGCATGGCCTCCCGTGTCCTTGTCTCTGGTCTCCCCTGGTCTCTCCCTCCCCTACCTCCGAGGCTTGCCCCTACCTGCGTTCCCTGCGTCGAGGGGCGACAGCGCGCCGCCCCTCACTCCTCCGAGTTTCCTCCAGAGGCTCCGCTGCAGACTCTTCACACGGACGTGTGGGGCCTCGCCCGCGTCCGTGGACAGGGGCACGAGCGTTACTTCCTGTTGGTGGTTGACGACTACTCGCGTAACACCACAGTCTTCCCCTTGCGCAGCAAGGGTGACGTCACTAAGGTGTTGATCGACTGGATTTGCGCAGCTCGTCTCCAGCTCAGAGAGAGTTTCGGCTCAGACTTTCCTGTTCTACGTCTGCACTCTGACAGAGGCGGGGAGTTTTCCTCTGCCCTTCTGGGAGCCTTCTGTCGTGCACAGGGCATCCGCCAGACCTTCACGCTTCCGGCCTCTCCACAGCAAAATGGAATTGCTGAGCGCCGCATTGGCATGGTCATGGACCTCGCTCGTACATCCATGATCCATGCAGCTGCCCCCCATTTTCTGTGGCCGTTTGCGGTTCAGTACGCAGCGCATCAGCTCAACCTTCAGCCCTGGGTCTCTCGGCCTGCGATGTCCCCAGCTTGCGGTGGACGGGGAAGGTTGGCGATGCGTCTGTGTTTCGGGTCTGGGAATCTCGGGCGTTTGTCCGCGACTTGTCTGCAGACGAGCTGTCCCCCCGTGCTGTTCCCTGCGTCTTCCTTGGCTTCCCCCCTGACGCGACTGGGTGGCAGTTTTACCACCCCACTTCGTGCCGTGTTCTGTCCTCCGAGGACGTCACCTTTGACGAGTCGGTGCCTTACTACCGTCTCTTCCCCTACCGCACTGCGCCCCTCCCCCCGCCGCCGCTCTTCCTTGCGCCAGGTCCTCCCCCGGTAGACCCCCTCCCCCCTTAGGGTCCTGCCCCGTCATGTGTGTCCCAGGTAGACGCAGTCGAGCCTATCGAGGTAGCTGTTGACTCTGATGCTGCTGGAGGTGCTGAGCCTGAGGGTGCGAAGCCTGGGGGTGCTGAGTCTAGGGGTGCGAAGCCTGGGGGTGCTGAGCCTGGGGGTGCTGAGTCTTGGGGTGCTGAGCCTGGGGGTGCGGAGCCTGGGGTTGTTGGGTCTGCTCTTGTGGCCTCTTGCGGTGCTTTGTCGAGGCAGGAGCCACTCTCTCCGCTGGAGCTGCGCGAGTGGTTTGCCCGGCGCTGGAGCCGTGCTGTTGGAGCTGGAGGTACTACTATTGGTGCTGGTCCCAATGGTGCTCGTACTGGCGATACTGGAGCTGCTGGAGCAGGGGGTGATGCTAGGGCTGCTGAAGTTAGTACTGCTGGAGGTACTACTAGAGCTGCTGGCGGTACTGGAGCTGCCGGACCATGTGGAGTTGGTGCTGCTGGAGCTAGAGCTACTGGGGGTGTTGGTGCTGGTGTTTGTGCTGGAGCTGGTGCGTCTGAGGGTGCTGGAGTTGGCGCTGTTGGAGCTGGAGGTGCTGCTGGCGCTGGTGCTGCCGCTGGGGGTACTGGTGCTGTCCCTGCTGGTTCTGGAGGCGCTGCGCGGCCAAGGCCGTACTTCTTTCCGCTCCTTGAGCAGGTTCTTGGTCTCCCGCCCTCTACTGGAGCTGCTCCTCCTTTAGAGTGTCCACAGCCTGTCCAGTCGCGGTCACAGTTATAGCCCGCCTCCCCCCTACCTGCTCCTTCTCCCTACACTGGTCCTACTAGAGGTCATGCTGAGCGTCGTGAGCCTGCGTCTCGTCCTGCGTTGCCTGTTCGTGCTGCTCGCACTAGTCGTCATGCTCCGCGTCCGCGTCCTCCTGCGGTCCCAGGCACACACCAGATGGCACTGCGTCCTTCCACTGCTCCTCTACGTGTCTCGTTGCCATCTCCTCCGGTGTCCTCTCTTCCTGTTCTTGCTGACCCAGAGGCTTGCTCTCTTCGTGCTGTTAGTCCTTCGGTCACGCGTCTCCTGGCTACTGTTGTCACTAACCCTTCCTTTGAGTCCACTACTGCGTCTGCCTTAGTTGCTGAGCTTGTCGGCTTTGCTGCTCGCTGTCATCTAGACTACGCTCCTAGCCTTGTTGCTGAGTCTGAGTCTGTCTGTCCTCCATCCGCCGGGGGTGAATGTGCTCTTAGCACGGACATCCTTGAGGACAGGCAAGAGGAGTTCCAGTGTTTTGCTACTACTTTGCCTCATCTCGTGTCCACGCTAATCGCCCCTGAGGGAGACCCGGATGCACCAGACATCGCGACTCCTCGATCGTACGCTGAGGCGATTGAGGGTCCCTACTCCTCACAGTGGCAGTCAGCCATGGACACAGAGATGGCTTCCTGGAAGTCCACAGGCACCTACGTCAACGAGGTTCCCCCACCTGGGGCGAACATCGTCAGTGGCATGTGGATTTTCAGGGTGAAGCGGCCGCCGGGTTCTCCGCCTGTCTTCAAGGCGCGTTACGTGGCTCAAGACTTCAGTCAGCGGCAGGGAGTTGACTACTTTCAGACCTTCTCTCCCACCCTGAAGACGAGCACTCTTCGGGTGCTGCTGCACATAGCCGCTCAGCGCGACTACGAGCTTCACTCTCTTGACCTCAGCACAGCTTTCCTCGCAGGGCAGCCTGCACGAGGAGATCTGGCTGCGCCGCCCATCTGGCTTTACCGGGTCGTTTCCTCCTGGCACCCAGTGGAGCCTCCGGCGGCCAGTCTACGGTCTCCACCAGGCGTCCCGTGAGTTGCACGACACACTGAGGACTACACTTGCGGCTCTTGGGTTTGCTCCTTCTACTGCCGACCTGTTGCTGTTTCTGCGCACCGACACCTCTTTGCCGTCGTTCTACATCCTCGTGTACGTCGACGACTTGGTCTTTGCCACTGCTGGCACTGCTGGACTAGCCCACGTGAAGTCCGAGCTGCAGAAGAGACACACGTGCACAGACCTGGGTGAACTGCGCAGCTACCTTGGCTTGCAGATCACCCGGGACAGCGCACAGCGCACCATTACCCTGACTCAGTCACACATGGTGCAGCATGTCCTTCAGCGCTTCGACTTCACGTACTCCTCGCCTCAGGCCACTCCTCTGTCTACTCGCCACTCGCTCTCAGCTCTGCCTTCGGATGAGTCCGTAGAGCCGAGTGGCCCGTACCCAGAGCTTGTTGGCTGCCTCATGTACCTGATGACCTGCACACGACCTGACCTAGCATACCCTCTTAGCATCTTGGCACACTATGTTGCTCCTGGGAGACACCAACTAGAGCACATGGCTGCAGCGAAGAGGGTGTTGCGCTACTTGTGCAGTACGTCGGGCATGGGGCTAGTGCTTGGAGGGCGGCGTTCAGTGGTCGTGACAGGTCACGCAGACGCTTCTTGGGCTGACGACCAGGCTACGCAGCGGTCGTCACAGGGTTACACCTTCAGCCTTAGTTCCGGCTTTGTCTCGTGGCGGTCTATCCGCTCGTCTTCTGTTCTCGGCTCCAGCTATGAGGCTGAGATCTACGCGAGGGCCATGGCTGCACAGGAGCTACGCATGCTCACCTACCTGCTGACTGACCTAGGAGAGCCGCCTTGTTCTCCTCTAGTTCTGTACGTAGACAACAAGGCCATGCTGGCCTTGTGTCGGGAGCACAGACTGGAGCACAGAACGAAGCACATTGCTCTTCGCTACTTCCTTGCTCGTGAGCTAAAGCAGCGTGGTCAGCTACGCCTTGCTTACGTGGCCTCTGAGGCCAACATTGCTGATATCTTTACCAAGGCACTTCCGCCTTGTGATCGTCAGCGCTTTTGTACGTTGCTAGGTCTTGTGCCTACTTGGCCTCACTTGCTCACTTCTTGACCTTGCTTGTACTGTGATCTTTCTATACCTGCATTTGCGTGTTTACCTTTATATATTATCTTGCATGTGAATTGGCCTTTTGGCCTTGCTCCTGTGCTCGGATTGTGTGGTGACGTTGTGATCCACCCTGAGCTTGCTTTTCTTTCTTTGACTGGTCTTGTGACCTCTTGTTCTCCCCCACTTTGCCTATGGGGGTGTGTCAAACTCATATCATATAGCTTGTCTAGGCTATAGGGGGGTAGACACTATGGGGTACAGTTTCCTAGGGTTTCCTAATTGTACCCAACCTTGTGCTAGTTCATTCATTCCTCATTCTTCACAACTTTTGGATACGGTCACCTCGCACTTCGCGTCAGTTTTGATCCTCACGACCCATTTGCACTTAAGCGCCCTTTTCCCTTCCGGCAAGGGAACGAGTTCCCATGTGTTGTTCTTTAGCAGGGTGTTGTACTCAGCATCCCTTGACGCGAGCCATTTTTCCTTGTCTGCTCGGGCGAGGGCTTCCTCCATGCTCGCAGGTTGTTGAGGAATCACGAAGCAGTAGGCCGGTTCTTCCTTGCTTTTAGCCTTGGTCCTGTCCCCTCTCACCAATAAGGCATCCTCCCTTCTGGTTCCCGTGAGCCCAGATTTCTCAGCTTCAACACTGCCGTCCTCATCAAATCTGCTATGGTTGGTGATGCTGCTCTGCTGGACATTGAACGCGCTTGAGTTCTCCTCGCGGGTGGGGATGGTGGTTTTACTCGAATGAGTACATGTTGCTGCTCTTCTTTCCCTTGTGCTCCATTGTCCTTTTTGGTTGGCTCCTCGCTATATTCCCCCACTTCGACCCCGTTCTCCTTGGATTCCTCAGGTTCAGCCTGAGGTGCCTCTTCTTGAATCAGATCGAGTGACAGGGAGATCTCCCGCGGCTGCTGTGCCGTTTTCTCTTCTAGCTGTTGTATCCAACTCCCTTACATCACGTTCTCGAGGAACTTCATGTCTCGGTTGTCAAAGAAACGCCCTTTCTCCGGTTCCCGCAGCAGCCACTCTTTGCTTTCTTGTGCCAGACCAAGGTTCACCCACTAGATCGCAGTCGCTCCCAACTTGCTCCTGTAGGCTTTGGGAACGTAAGCCACCGCCATGCACCCAAAGATGCGTAGCATGTCAACTGGCAGTTTCGACTTGAGCCGCCGTCTCATTGGAACCCAGGTCACATCCCCGACATCCATAAGGACTCTGTTTCATGCCACTGTTGCATGCCTTACGGCATGCGGCCACTTCGAATTTCCAAGACCGGACTCGATCAGTAGTGTTTGGGCAGTCTCGAGAATTATTATGTTTGCTCGCTCATCTACGTCGTTGGACTGTGGACAATAAGCTGTGGTCTTTTTCTTAATGATTCCCCTCTTCTTCAGCCAGTTCTCCAGCTTGTCTCCCGTAATCTCTCCACCACGGTCAGTGCGAATCCGCTTCACCCGACATTCAGGCTGTGTTTCAGCTGTAGGGATCCATTCACCTTGAATCACCGCTGCCGCATCTCTTTTTTGCCTCAGGGGGTAAGCCCACATAACTCTGCTCCAATCATCGACAATCGTGAGAAAGTATTGCTCTCCTCTGTCCCCTTGCACTGGCAGTGGCCCAACAAGGTCCATGTGCACTAGTTCCAGCGGCTTTTTACCACGCTTCGAGACCGAGGAGAAGGGGAATCTTGTGAACTTTCTTACCAAGCATGTTTTGCACATGTGTTGCGGGGCGGTGCTGCTAAGTTTCAAACCCTTTACAGCTTCTTCGTCAACCAGCTACTGCAGTACTGTCATGTTGGCATGTCCTAGGCGCCTGTGAGCAGTCACTCAATCTGTTTCTCCGCTTCTTGCCGACACACGCCCTTCTGTTGCCCACACTCATAACACTGTTCTCCCCATGGCCCTTGGTCCCTTCCTTCTTGCCGGTGTCGAGCCCTTCTGCTGCCTTGCATCGCATAGCCGCTGCTCCCTTCATCCCCTTCCCTTAACTGGCGACGCCTAAATTCTTCTTCAAGAATCATAGATCGCACCCATCCCATGGTCCATAAGCTCTGGTTTTGCGGCAACCTCACGTCGCTTGTAAACGGCAGCCAGGACTCGAGCAGCAGCGGCAAAATTTTGAAACACTTGGTTTGTTCTGGATATGACACCCCTACAGTGGTAAGCTTGGCATAGATGTCATGCATCTTGTCGATGACACCTTGGATCACCTCCCCCTCACTAAGTCCTAGGGACGATAGCTCCCGTTCCAACATCAAAGTAGCTACAACAGACGTTGGCGCGTGCAGGTCCTTGGGCATAAACCATGCTCGAGGTCCGCAGTTTTCCTCCAGCAACAGGTGCATTATGTGCTGCCATTGATTTTGCTCCAGGCTGGGACAGATGATCGCTCATGATGATCCCATAAATGATCGTTCATCCTAGTCAGCTTGCAGGCTTGCATCCAATGGTCGCTTCTCCACTCCCGTCATGAGCTTGAGAAGTCTGAGTTTCCTGAATTAGAGTTGCATCTTCCATGACAAGTCATCGTAGCCGTCGCCATTGAACTTCTCAACGCTGAAGTTCCGCAGCACTTCCTTCAGGAGCGACCCTTAGTTTGTTCGAGCTCCTTGCTGCACCAGGATGCCGGTTTTCTTAGTTTCGCTGCGCGTGGGTGCAGAAGATCCTTCTCCGTCCTGGGAGCCCATTGTGCTCTGATGCCGCAATCACGTCGATACCAGCTCTGATACCAGCTTGTTAGTATGAAATCACCTAGTTCCTAATACCGATAGCACCATGATAACTGAAACAACTCTTCTCGGGGTCACCTCCGAGGGTCCTTGGGTGCCTGACCGAAGTCATCCCTTATCCAAGGGTACGAGTTTCTTGAAAGAGTATTTCAGTGGCGTAGAACTGCAGAAGCGGAAGCCCTATGTTGCGGCATAGTCAGAGAATCCTTGAGACTTAGAGTTTAAAACTTGATAGCAGCGTGTATTACGAACAAGAAGTGATTGCACTATGAAAGTTGGAGTACAAGTAGGAAACCCTAACTTTGTGTACCCCCTAAAGACTAACCCATTATAGCCTACACAATAATGACACATATAGTGTTTGACACACCCCCATAGACAAAGTGGGGGAGAACAAGGGGTCACAAGACCAGTCAAGAAAGGCAAGCAAGCTCAGGGTGGATCACAACGTCACCACACACTCCAAGCACAAGCAAAGGGCCACAAGGCCAGCTCACATGCAGAAGTATATATAAGTAGTACAGACAGCAAGGGTGATCTCAACCTAGCAGAGCACACAGGCAGGAGTATATATAGAGATCATAGTGCAGGGGAAGCCTGCAACAAGTGAGACAAAGTGGGCACTAGCCCCAACGAAGTACAGAAGCGTTGATGATCACCAGGCTGAAGTGCCTTGGTGAAAACATCGGCCGTGTTGACCTGAGAGGCCACGTAGCGCAGACGAAGCTGACCACGCTGCTGAAGCTCACGAGCAAGGAAGTAACGGAGAGCGATGTGCTTTGTTCTGTGCTCCAGTCTGTGCTCCTGACACAAGGCAATGGCAGCCTTGTTGTCGACGTACAGCACTGGAGGAGAACTAGGCCGCTCTCCAAGGTCGGTCAGCAGGTAGGTGAGCCAGCGTAACTCTTGTGCAGCCATGGCTGTGGCGTAGATCTCAGCCTCACAACTGGAGCTGAGAATCGAAGACGAACGAGTAGAGCGCCACGAAACTGAACCAGAGCCAAGGCTGAAGGTGTAACCCTGTGACGACCGCTGAGTAGCCTGGTCGTCAGCCCAAGAAGCGTCTGAGTGCCCAGTGAGAACAACTGAGCTCCCTCCTCCAAGCACGAGCCCCATGCCTGATGTACTGCACAAGTAGCGCAATACCCTCTTTGCAGCATCCCAAAGCACCTTTCGGTGACGACCAGGAGCCACGTAGCGAGTCAGAAGGCCGAGAAGGTATGCTAGGTCAGGACGAGTGCAAGTCATCAGGTACATGAGGCAACCAACTAGCTCAGGGTAAGGACCACTCGGCTCTACGGACTCATCCGAAGGCAGAGCTGAGAGCGAGTGACCTATAGCCAGAGGAGTGGCCTGTGCCGAGGACCAGGTGAAGACGAAGCGCTGAAGAACCTGCTGCACCATGTGTGACTGAGTCAGGGTAATGGTGCGGCGTGCTGTGTCCCGGGTGATCTCCAAGCCAAGGTAGCTGCGCAGTTCACCCAGGTCTGTGCACGTGTGTCTCTTCTGCAGCTCCGACTTCACGTGGGCGAGAGACTCAGTGTCAGCTGTGGCAAAGACCAAGTCGTCGACGTACACGAGGATGTAGAACGGCGGCAGCGAAGTGTCGGTGCGTAGAAACAGCAACGGGTCAGCAGTAGAAGGAGAGAACCCAAGTGCCGCAAGAGTAGTGCTCAGTGTGTCGTGCCACTCACGTGGCGCCTGGCGGAGACCGTAGACCGGCCGCCGGAGGCTACACTGGGTACCAGGAGGGAAGGACCTAGTGAAGCCAGGAGGGCGGCGCAGCCAGATCTCCTCGTGCAGACTGCCCTGCAAGAAAGCTATGCTGAAGTCAAGAGAGTGAAGATCGTAGTCGCGGTGAGCAGCAACGTGCAGTAGTACCCGAAGAGTGGTCATCTTCGGGGTGGGGGAGAAGGTCTGGAAGAAGTCTACTCCCTCTCGCTGTCTGAAGCCTCGAGCAACGTAACGAGCCTTAAAGACGGGCGGATAACCCGGCGGCCGCTTCACCCTGAAAATCCACATGCCACTGACGATGTTCGCCCCAGGCGGGGGAACCTCGTCGACGTAGGTGCCTGTGGACTTCCAGGAAGCCATCTCTGCGTCCATGGCTGACTGCGACTGAGACGAGTAGGGACCCTCGATCGCCTCCGCGTACGATCGAGGAGTCGGGATGTCTGGTGCATCCGGGTCTCCCTCAGGGGCAACTAGCATGGACACGAGATGGGGCGCACCGGCTGCAAGACACTCAAGATCCTCCTGTCTGTCCTCAAGGACGTCCGTGCTAAGAGCACACTCACCCCCAACAGAAGGAGGACAGACAGACTCAGACTCAGCGACAAGACTGGCAGCGTAGTCTAGACGACAGCGAGCAGCAAAGTCGACAAGCTCAGCAACTAGGGCAGACGCAGTAGCAGACTCAAAGGAAGGGTCAGTGACAGCAGTGGCCAGGAGACGCGTGACAGTAGGACTGGCAGCACGAAGAGAGTCAAACTCAGGGTCAGCAAGAGCAGGAAGAGAGGACCCAGGAAGAGACGGCAGAGGGACACGCTGTGGAGCAGTGGAGGGACGGAGTGACATCCGGTGTGTGCCAGGGACTGGTGGCGGACGCTCACGCGGAGTACGGCAACTGGTGGAAGTAGTACAAACAGGTGACTCAAGACGGGACACAGAGCAAGACTCAGGCTGACGACGCTCTGTAAGACCGCCTGTAGGACCGGTGTAGGGAGAAGGACGAGGAAGTGGCGAGGCAGGTGGTAGCTGTGACTGCGATTGGACCGGCGGTAGACACTCTACAGAGGGAGGGGGACAAGGCAGAGGTGACTGACCAAGAACCTGCTTAAGGAGTGGAACAAAGTACGGCCGCGGTTGTGAGGAGCCCCCCATAGCAGCAGAGATAGCACCAGAGCCTCTAGCAACTCCAGTAGCACCCCCAGCACCTCCAACGCCCGGGTCTGCAGCACCAGCAGCAGCTCCAACGCCCGGGTCCGCAGCACCAAAAGCAGCTCCAACGCCCGGGTCCGCAGCACTAGCAGCAGCTCCAACGCCCGGGTCTGCAGCACCAGCAGCAGCTCCAACGCCCGGGTCCGCAGCACCAGAAGCAGCTCCAACGCCCGGGTCAGCAGCACCACCAGCAGATCCAACGCCCGGGTCTGCAGCACCAGCAGCAGCTCCAACTCCCGGGTCTGCAGCACCTGCAGCAGCTCCAACGCCCGGGTCCACAGCACCAGCAGCAGCTCCAACGCCCGGGTCTGCAGCACGAGCAGCAGCTCCAACGCCTGGGTCCACAGCACCAGTAGCAGCTCCAACTCCAGGGTCCGCGACACTAGGAGCGCCACTCCTGAGACTGCAGTGCCGTGCGTACCACTCACGAAGACACTTGGGAGAGGGCAGCTCCCGCCTAGGCGAGGAAGCATGAGCACCAGCTCCAGCAGTACCCCTTGCTCTAGAGGCACCTCTCCTGAGGTTGCAGTACTGTAAGTACCACTCACGCAGCTGCTGTGAGGAGAGAGCTCCTCCATGCGTAGCACTCCCAGGCTCAGCACCCCTAGACTCAGCACTAGTAGGCTCCATACTCCCAGGCTCAGCTCCCCCAGACTCCGCACCCCTAGGCTCAGTACCCCTAGACTCTGCACCCCCAGGCTTAGCAACCCCAAGCTCAGCAACCCCAGGCTCCTCACACTCACGCTCAGCACCCCGAGGAGGACAAGAGTCGACAGCTACCTTGACAGGCTCAACCGGATCTACCTGGGACACACCTGAGGGAGTAGCACCCTGAGGGGGGAGGGGGTCTACTGCAGCAGCACCTGGCGCGAGGAAGAGAGGCGGGGATGGGAGCGGGGCAGTGCGGTAGGGGAAGAGGCGGTAGAAGGGTACCGACTCGTCAAAGGTGACATCCTGAGAGGCGAGGACACGGCGCGAAGCAGCGTGGTTAAACTGCCAACCAGACGCGTCCGGGACAAAGCCGAGGAAGACACACGGAACAGCACGGGAGGAGAGCTTGTCCGGTGACGTATCGCGAACAAAAGCCCGAGATGTTGAGGAGTTACTAGAAAGGCTTAGGAGCCATAGCTAGTAGGTCGAGTAGTTGAGTTCGAGTGAGTTTTGGGTGAGTCGAGAAGATTGCAACAAAAGAGTGGTTTCAGTATAGAGCGAGCAGTACAAATAGGCAAGAAAGAAGAAAGGTGCACCACCAAACAGAAAGTTAGATGACCACAGTAGGCTACACTACAGGCAGTTACAAAACAATATATAGAATTATATATTATTCTGACACGAGATCCCCAGACCCGGAAACGCGACGCATCGCCAACCTCTCCCATCCAACGCAGTGTCGGGGAAATCTCCGGCAAGGAGACACGGGACCAGAGGTTGAGCTGATGCGCAGCGTATCGGACTGCAAACGGCCACTGAAAGTGGGGGGCAGCCGCATGGATCAAGGAGGTACGAGCGACCTCCATGACCAAGCCAATGCGGCGCTCAGCAACCCCATTCTGCTGTGGAGAGGCCGGAAGCGTGAACAACTGGCGGATGCCGTGCTCCGCACAGTAGGCTGCCAAGAGGTCGGAGGAGAACTCACCACCTCTATCAGAGAGCAAGCGCAGGACAGGAAAGTCCGAGTGGAAACGCTTGCTGAGCTGGAGACAAGAAGCGCGGATCCAAGGGATCAAAACATCAAGGACCTCACCCTTGGTGCGCAAGGGGAAGACCGTGGTGTAGCGCGAGTAGTCGTCAACAACTATCAGGAAGTACCTCTCCTGACCCTGACCACGGACACGGGCTGGGCCCCACACGTCCATGTGGAGCGTCTGCAAGGGAGCAGACGTCGGGGGAAACGAGGAGGAGTGAGGAGCGGCGCGCTGCCGCCCCTTGACACAGGGAAGACAGGGAGTAGCAGGCGAGGGTGGGAGGGGAGGGAGAACCCTGGGAAGACCAGAGACAAGGTACTGTTTGTGCATTGCCTGAAGGCGCTGCACGGACGGGTGACCAAGGCGGTGGTGCCAGAGGACTGTCTCGTGCGCCAGAGAGCAACACGAGCAGGGGGCCGACAGCTGACCTAGCGCAGACGCAGACGCAGCTACCTGAGGGGACTCAGTAGTCAATGTGTACAGGTCCGACCCCGGCTGCCGTGTGAAGGTCGCTAGGTGACGGCCCGTCCGAGCACACGTGCACTGTGTCACGCGCTCGTAGGCAGGGGTGAACTGGTGGACACCCCTGTCATGGAGCACACTACCCAGCACCAAGTTCGTAGAGAACGAGGGGAGGTAGAGACCGGACAGTGTGCCCGACGGGACGGCCGGACAGGGGAGGACAGTGGAGGAGGTCGCAAGGACTGGACCTCCAGAGGGGTCAGCGAGAGAGACTGCAACGGGCCGAGCAAGCTGCTCAAGAGCCGTGCGGTCACGAAAGAAACAGCGGGAGGCACCTGAGTCTAGTGTAAAGGTGTGCAGTGCCTCAGTCGACTCGGTAATAGGGGACGCAGACGCACCAGCACCTAGAGCAGCTGCCTCACCAGCACCTGGGGTAGCAGACACTCTAGCACCTAGAGCGGTAGCCTCACCGGGTCGAATGCCCGGATCGAGCGGAACACTCAGGTACTGGGCACCCTCTCCACTAATAGACATCACATACATGGCAGAGAGAATAGCATCAAAGTCTAGAGCAAAGATATCAATGTTTTGCTTCATCAGATCAGCCCAGCGGGGCAACTCAGTGGCGTCAGGGAACTGAGTACGCCAAGCGTCGTCAAGGCGTGAGAAGCAGCGCTGCGTGGGGTGCGCCCTCCCACACGTCTGACCAGTGCGGTCACAAGTGCGGATGATGTACATGCAGCTAAGGCCACCACCCCCCCCATGCCAAGTGTACCACTCACGGAGCTCTTGGGGCGACGGAGAGTGCTGTAGGCTCTGGCCACCGCCAGTGCCTCCACGACCACCACTGCCGCCACCGCCGCCTCGACCACCTCCTCCCCTGCCGCCGCCGCGTCCACCGCCGCCCCCACCACCGCCCCCGCCCCTGCCACCGCCCCTGCCGTTGCCGCCACCACTCCCACTGCTGCCACTAGCCCCACCAGTCCCACCACCACCCCCACCGCCGCCACCACCCCCACCACCGCCTCCCCTGCCGTCACCTCCGCCTCCCTTGCCCCCTTTGCCCTTGCCGCTGCGACGCCCGCCTGAGGCAGACGCGGCCCCGACCTTCTCAAAACCAAGGAGGTCGACAGCAAAAGCAGAGGCGATAGAGGGAAGAAGGGGGGAAGGAGAACACCCCTCAAAGAACGGGGTACGGGGGTCGCCACGAGAGGGACCTACAGCGACTATGCTAGCCTCAGCTGCAAGTAGTTCCTTCTCGAGGAGGGCAATGGTGAGCTCAGTGGGGCAGCGAGCTAGGAAGTGATCCCTGACAGCACGCAGAGTGTCAGGGAGGCGGGTGACTAGGTGGTAGAGAGTGAGCCAGAGCGGGGGAGGGTTCTTGGCAAGAAACTCATCGGGCATGGCGGCACGAAAGCGGGCCTCACTAGTACGGAGGTGCGTGATGAGTTCAACGACTGTGTGGAACGAGGCCAGGTCGGGAAACAGGTAGGGGAGGGAGAGACGGCCTAGTGCGGCAGAGGCAGGTGAGGAGTAGCGGGCAATAACAGCGGTGTACAGTGCCTGTGGAGTCTTGTGCTGGCCAAAGTGCTCGCGCTCATCTATCGGCAGGGAGTTGCGAATAGCGAAGCGAGCGTGGGCGTCAAGAGTCTGCCACTGTGAGCGGGCAGTGCTGTCAGCAGTAGCAGCAGGAGCAGTAGCATGGCCTAGGGCGTGATCGTACAGTGAGATGTCCTCCTTGGCAGTGAGCTGTAAGAAGAGGTGTAGGTCATCTAGCCAGGTATCGAACTTCACTGGGCGGCCCTCAGCATCGAAAGCTAGCACAGGAGGGCTAGCCATAGCAGTAGTAGGAGTAGCAGTAGAGTAGCAGTAGTAGCAGTAGGTGCACCCTCAAAACAGTAGGCAGTGGGACTCAGGTAGGGCAGCTCTGTCCAGTACGTGCAGTGCGGCTCGGTTCAGGTAGGGCGGCTCGGCTCGGGTAGGGCGGCGCGGCTGGGTTCGGGCGGCGCGGCTCGGTTCGGGCTGGGCGGTTCGGGTCGGGCGGCTCGGTTCGGGCTGCTCGGTTTGGTCGGCTCGTTCTGGCGGGGCCGTCGGTGTCGCGGTGGGGTGCTAAGGGGCGGCGCGTGGGTCGAGAGGGCCGACGGGGCCGCTAAGGGGTGGGCGTGCGCGGGGCATACGAGGCCGGCGGGGCCTCTAAGGGGGTCACGCACGGGGTCGACGGGGCCAGCGCGGCCGCTAAGGGGCGGCGCGTGGGGTCGACGGGGCCGACGGGGCCGCTGAGGGGTGAGCGCGCGGGGTCGACGGGGCCTGCGGGGCCGCTAAGGGGCGGCACGTGGGGTTGACGGGGCCGACGGGGCCACTAGAGAGTGGGCGCGCGGGGTCGACGGGGCCAGTGGGGTTGCTAGGGGTGGTGGTACGTGGGGTCGACGGGGCCGACAGGGCCACTAGGGAGTGGGCGCGCGGGGCAACCGGGGCCGACGGGGCCTCTAAGGGGCCTCTACGGGGCGGCTCGTGGGGTCGACGGGGCCTCTAAGGGGCGGCGCGCGGGTCACTAAGGGCCTTAGGGGGCCCTGAAAACGAGGTGCACGAGGGCGCTAGGGGGGGGGAGGCGCTCGAGGGCGCTCCGACAGTAGGGCGCACGAGGGCGCTAGTACGTAGCAGTAGTGGTGGGCCCTAGGAATCGGTCCTAGCGGAGGACCTGCTCTGATTCCATATTACGAACAATAAGTGATTGCAGTATGAAAGTTGGAGTACAAGTAGGAAACCCTAACTTTGTGTACCCCCTAAAGACTAACCCACTATAGCCTACACAATAATAACACATATAGTGTTTGACAGCGTGGGAGTGAGCTTGATAGGCAGAGTGTGTATTTAATATTCAAGACACACATTTATATATTTTCTAGGCTATTTTTACTACTAGCTGTCTAACATCTCTAAGCAATTCCTATCATTAGCGAGGCACGAGCAATTTTCGCGTTTCCCTCGTTTTATTTTGTGACTCAGCTAGGTTGTGATTCGCCGGCAAATATTTTGAATGTTCGCGCGGAATTCATTAACGGCATTGATCCGTTGTGTTTTTTGCGCCGTTCTGATAACGGTTCCGATCGATCCGATTATTTGAGTTAGCTCGTTGTTTTGAATCTGCGTGCTGATTTTGATCTATCCTCTTGCTTGGCTCGCGTGTGAAGTTTTGCCATGTGCTTTTGACTGTTCGAATCGTGAGCTGCTTCTTGTGCTGAGGCGTTCCAGATGGCGAGAGCTCAGCTCTCGAAATGTCGGTGCTCGAGCAGCTCTGCATACACCCCGTTATTTATCCACGTCGACCGTCCGAACATGTTCAAAAACGACGAACGCAAGCACGATCCAATCGGCGCCGTCAATTGTGTCGGTTTAAGCAGCAGCAAGCTCGAAAACATGAACAGGACTTTCGAGCTATGAAAACAGTGAGTCAAATTGAGATTAAACGGCACTATTACTTCTTATTGGCCAAATCTCTTAACCCCTTGATCGCTCGATAATAACCGACTCGGCCCATCACTGCATAAATTATTGTTGCACTCTCCGACTGACTCACTACAAGGCCACTTGGCATTACGGGATTACCTTTCCCGCCGACGCATGCGTGATCTTGACCACCTTTCTTAAAGGGGGGGGTAGTGTAAGAAATTTTCCTAATTCCTTACTGAGGCACTCTGTACGCGTACAATTCCAACTTTTCGGAGTTCAGGCTTGGTCCGACAACCTCGCCTTCCGAACCTCCCTCGCGTCGCCTTCGGATTTCCCAACCCCAAACCCGCATCCAACCATCTCGCGACTCCGCGACCTCGACCTAGCTAGCCCTGCTATATTATGCCTAGGCCTCGTTGTTTTCTCAGTAGTTAAAATCACTTCCGCGATATTGAATTCTCCGCACCTTCTTTTCGTACAACTCAAAACAGGAACAAATGTCTAACTTTTTTTTGTAATCGGCTTTGCTAATGCCGTTAGCGTAGTTTACTAAGGGTACATTCCTGTGTCGACACAAATGTCTCAATTGCTTTGTGACACCCAAAAACAACATAAACTGTAGTGTGTCCCGGATGCGAGTCGCCTTTCAGCGACCATTACTGTATTTTCATTGTTTAGCGTGAAACGTCATTGACGTCCTTAGAGGGTAGGGCACGGCACGAGGTGGGGTAGTAAAACTGCCAGCCAGGCGCGTCAGGGGGAAAGCCAAGGAAGACGTAGGGAACGGCACGCAAGGAGAGCTTGTCCGCAGAGGTATCGTGGACAAAGGCACGACAGCCCCAGACCCGGAAC
Organism: Closterium sp. NIES-65; assembly: GCA_948144175.1. NCBI lineage: Eukaryota > Viridiplantae > Streptophyta > Zygnematophyceae > Desmidiales > Closteriaceae > Closterium > Closterium sp. NIES-65. The sequence continues at coordinate 2,879,791 of CANXME010002078.1, read as the reverse complement.
ACTGACGCATCGCCAACCTCTCTCGTCCAACTCAGTGTTGGTGAGGTCTTTAGCAAGGAGACACAGGGCCAGAGGTTGCGCTGATGAGCAGTGTACCAGACCGCAAACGGCCACAGAAAATAGGGAGCAGCCGCATGGATCATGGAGGTACGAGCGACCTCCATGACTAAGCCAATGCGGCGATCAGCAACCCCATTCTGCTTCGGAGATGCCGAAAGCGTGAACGACTAGAGGATGCCCTCCCCACAACAAAAGTCCCAGAAGAGGTCGGAGGAGAACTCACCACCTCTGTCAGATTGCAGACACAGGACAGGAAGGTCCGTGTCGAACCGCTCGCGGAGCTGGAGACGGACAGCGCTGATCCAAAGGATAAAAACATTAGGGACCTCCCTCTTGCTGCGCAAGGGGAAGACCGTGGTGTAATGCATGTAGTCCTCAACAACCAGCAGAAAGTACCGCTTGCGGCCCTGCACCTGGACGCGGGCTGGGCCCCACACGTCCATGTGGAGAGTCTGTAGGGGAGGAGTCGTCAGAGGAAATGAGGAGGAGTGAGGAGCGGCGCGCTATCGCCCATTGACACAGGGAAGGTAGGGAGGGGCAAGCGAGGGTGGGAGGGGAGGCAGAGACCTGGGAAGACCAGAGACAAAGAGGCGGGAGTGCATGCCACGGAGGCATGGTAGGGAGGGGTGAACTAGGCGGTGGTGCCAAGGAGAGTCTGGTGCGACAGGGCGTGACACAAATAGGGGGCTGCTAGCTGACTTGACGCGGATGTAGACGCAGCTACTTGAGGAGGCTCAGTAGTCAGTGTGTACAGGCTCGACCCAAGCCGACGGGTGAACGTGGCTAGGTGACGGCCCATCCGTGCACACATGCAGATTGCCACACGCTGTCCTCTAGGAGTAAATGTATTAACCCACTCATCTTGAAGGACAGCGTTGCTTACCAAGTTGGTAGAGAACGAGGGGAGATGAAGACCTGACTATGAGCTATACGAAACCGCCAGACACGAGAGAACAGTGGAGGAATGTGCAAGAACCGGTCTCCTTGAGGGGTTTGTGAAGAATGAGGAATGAAGAAGAGAGGAGGGGTTGCACTAGCAGCAGTTGGCATACATATAAGAAACCCTAATTGGGTTGTACTCGCTATAGAGTACCCCACTGCAGGCTAGACAATTATAACATTCTGACACACCCCCATAGCCAAAGTGGGGTGTAATCAGCACAATGAGCAAGCAGGCATATAGCAGGAGTTCACAATAGGGAGCAAAGCTAGAGTTAATCACAACGGGCAAGTGAGGAGGAGGAGGAACTGTGGAGGGAGAGAAGATGGGAGGCAACGACTGAAGCTGCAGAGGCACGGGCACAGGATCGCCTGACTCAGTGGCTACCGAAGCAAGGGCGACGGACTACTGGAGTAACTAGCTCCGCGGCTATAGACGAGCGTCAGGAGCAACGAACCCACTGGCGACTGGTGCAACAGGCTCACTGGCTACCGAAGCAAGGGCGACGGACTACAGGCGCTGCAGGCAACACAACAGCTACCTTCACACAACCTCCTCCAGCTGCCCCACACCTCTCGACACACACCCCCTGCTTAAACCCTAGTTCTACTCCCACAGCACCCCCTTGTCACACACCCCCTGCTGCACCCTAGGTTCACTCACACCCCACCCCCTAGCACCATTTCGTCGACTCCCACACACCCACTCCCCTCAGCGGCAGCTGCAGCAGTGGGAGACAGAGGAGGAGGAGGAGGAGGAGCAGGGGAGACCACACACCCGCCACCCCCTACTCGACACCCCCAAACCCTAACACAGGGCAGGGCGGGATGGCGGGTAGGGAGGTTACAGGGGGGGGGGGGGAAGGGGGGGCCGACGCGCGGCCTCCCAGGGCGCCAAAGCAGGTGGCAGAAGGGGCGACGCTCGCCCCCCCCCCCCCCCCCCCAGGTCGCGGCCCCCCAGGGAGCCGCGACGGGCGACGGGAAAAGAGGGGGGGGCGGTGCACGTGCCCCCGGTGCGCTGCGACAGGCGACGGAGCATGGCCGGGGCGGGGCCGAGGCAGGGTCGAGGCAGGGCCGAAAGGGGCGGCGACGGGGCCGCAAGGGGCGGCGACGGGGCCGCGAAGGGGCCGCGAGGGGCCTGGAAGGGCGGCGACGGGCCGCTAGGGGCGGCGACGGGGCCGCGAAGGGGCGGCGACGGGGCCGCAAAGGGGCCGCGAGGGGCCGAGAAGGGCGGCGACGGGGCCCCAAGGGGTGGCGACGGGGCCGCTAAGGGTCGGGCGAGGGGCACGCCACGGGGCGTGCAGCACACAGAGTAGCAGCGGAAGCAGTTAGGTGGGCCCACAGGCCAGGAGCGTAGATGCTCTGATAGCATGTGAAGAATGAGGAATGAAGAAGAGAGGAGGGTTGCACTAGCAGCAGTTGGCATACATATAGGAAACCCTGATTGGGTTGTACTCGCTATAGAGTACCCCACTGCAGGCTAGACAATTATAACATTATGACAGGGTTAGCCAGAGAGACTGCAGCCGGTGTTGCTAGTGGTGTGACTGTAGTGGTGACGCGAAAGAAGCAGCGGGAAGCACCTGAGTCAAGCGTGAAGGTGTGCAAGGCCTCAGCAGGCGCAGTACAAAAGAGAGTAGACTCACCAGCACCTAGAGCAGACTCACCAGCACCTAGAGCAGACTCACAAGCACCTAAAGCAGCAGCCGCTATACCAGGGTCAAGTGGCACACACAGGTAACAGTCACCTTGAGTACTAAAAGTTAAAGCATACATGGCAGAGAGGATTGTGTCATAGTCTAGAGCAAAGATATCCACCTTGTTCCGAAGCAGCTCTAGCCAGCGAAGGAGCCCAGCCTCGTCGCCAAACACTGCACACCAGGCGTTGCTCAAGCAGGCGAAGCAGCGAGCCTATTTGTGACCAGTTGTCCTGCAAGTCTGACCAGCCCGATCACCTGTGCGAATGACGCACGGGCACCGGACATTACTCCAAGCCCCCCCACTCTGAGTGTACCACTCACGAAGTTGTAGACGCCGCTGGGGCGTAAGGGTCTCGCGCGGACGCCGCTTCAGCTGCATCTGGCCACCGCCAGAAACCACACTGAACAGCTCCATCGCGACTACTACTACGGCCGCCGCCACTACACCTACTGGCGTACCACTCAAGAAGCTGCTAGGGCGTAAGGGTCTCGCGCGGACGCCGCTGCAACCGCATCTGGCCACCGCCAGAAACTCCCCACCAAACAGCTCCACAACGACTGCTACTACGGCCGCCACCACTCCCACTGCTGCCACCACCGCGGTCACCACTCCCACCGCTACTACGAAGGGAAGTCATAGCGGGCAAGCAAGGAGGCGCGCGGCTAGTAGGGCAGTACGGAGGGAAGGCAGTAACACGAGCAGCAGTAGCAGTAGTAAGAGCAGCAGCACGGCTCGGTGAGGCTAGGCTGCAACACCTCCAACACTCCTAGCAGCACCTCTACCAGCAGCAATAGTAGCACGAGCAGCAGGGCGGATTGGGTTGGGCAGGGCAGCTCGGGCTGGGCGGCGCAGCTCGAGGTGGTCGGCACGGGCAGCAAGGCGCGACGCGCGGGGCAGCAGGGCGCGACACGCGGGCTGCAGCAGAGCGCGATGCGCGGGGCAGCAGAGCGCGATGCGCGGGCTGCCTTAGGGCGCGACGTGCGGGCTGCAGCAGGGCGTGACGCGTGGAGCAGTAGAGCGCGACGCGCGGGCTGCAGCGAGGCGCGACGCGCAGGGCAGCAGAGCGCGACGCGCAGGCTGCCGTAGGGCGCAACGCGCAGGGCAGTAGGGTGCGACGTGCGGGCTGCAGCAGGGCGCGACGTGCGGGCTGCAGGAGGGCGCGACGCGCAGGGCAGGGCGTGCGTGGGGCAGCGCGACGCGGGGCAGGGCAGGGCGTGCGCGGGGCAGGGCAGGGCGTGCGCAGGGCAGCGCGACGCGGGGAAGGGCAGGGCGTGCGCGGGGCAGGGCAGGGCATGCGCGGGGCAGCGCGACGCGGAGCAGGGCAGGGCGTGCACAGGGCAGTGCGACGCGGGGCAGGGCAGGGTGTGCGCGGGGCAGCGCGATGCGGGGCAGGGCAGGGCGTACACGGGCAGTGTGACGCAAGGCAGGGAAGGGCAGGGCAGGGCAGGGCGCGCGGTGACGGCGCAGTGCAGGGCAGGGCGTGGGGTAATGCGGTAACAGCAATCGATCGCTAGGTAATGGTGGGAAAAAAAAAAAACGGTCATACAGACCTACTGCTCTGAAACTATGTCAAAAACTAACGAGCAAGAATGATTGCATTGACATCAAATTGAGTACAAGTACTAACACTAATTGGATTATACCCCATATAAGCTACCCCACTACAACCTACACAGCATAAGCAACATTATAGTTTGATATACGTCATATCAACACGTCATATTAAACAAACAAATATATCTTTAGGGAGGCAACAGAACCCTACTAGGCCATGTGACAAGCATTCCACTCCCCCAGCAACAAATACACCTAATAAACACTTATTATGATAAGGAAAATATGAGAGAGACTCAGACATTGTGAGGCACGCTGTCCTTGACTGCTGATGGCACAGCTGCGTCGGCAATGGCCTTGAGCACACCGCGCTTGTACATGCGGATGGTGTAGTACCAGAACATCGCAATGTAGATGAAGGCAGCGAAATACGCCATGGCGCACGCACCACGAACCTTGCTCAGATCCGCGTTAATGGTATCAATGTATTGATTGATTAAGGTTCTAGAGTCTATTGGGGCAGTGGATGTGTAGCTGTAGCCCGAAAAGTCCAGCAGGTCCTTGACACTGATGTCAGTGATATTCCCAAGAAGAAAACTGCAAGATGGGGAGAAAGGAAAGCAAACATTGGAAAACGCAAAACCGAGAAAACTTACTACATTCATTGGAGTGTGTAGGTACCGTAGAAGTTATAGCATGTTCCTTTATTTACTGTAGTTGTCCGAAAAAGGAACGCACCTGCTCAAACTGCTTGTGTTCCACCACGTGTTGCAAGCAGCAGCTGCGGATGTGGCGGCCGCGAATAACAGAAGTGACATTATCTGTCGAACCCAGGGGTGGGGAGGGGTTGAACAGAAATCATGGAACCTTATTTACACACAACTCATACCGGGAAATGTTCAATTGCGAACAAGAACGTCGTGCGAGGGTTGAAAACTCATATGTTCACTAAGGACTGAAAAAACTCGTGTGCTACTAATAAGGAACTTCAATGGTCGTAGGACTCGCGTAGTTCCCAGGGGTTCGATCAACTCACGCGGCTCGAGGGACTCACGTAGGACTCGAAGAACTGCACGATGTCCATCAGCCAATCGTATGACTCGGAGCCGGCGACGCACATGCGCACGGAGTTGTACACGAGGAGCATGACGGCGAGTATGAACCCCAGAATGACCATTCCCACCAGGAACGCGCCCGCGCTGTACGACGTCACTGTCGCCTTCGTCGAGAACAACAGACTGTTGTAAGAAGGAGAGCACGAATGCAAAGGGGAATAAAATGGTGAGTAACGCGCCGGCGCTGTACCCCGTCACTGCCGCCTTGGTCGTGAAGCCGAGACCGCGGAGGAAGGAAAAAAAAACAGAGAGGAAGGAATGCAAAATGCTGATAAAAAAACGAATAAAAAATGGAAATTCAAGGTGGTGTGTGATTTTAAAAAATCATGAGACGGTGAATAGAACTCGAGCTGGGATTGAGCAGGCGAATAAAACATCATGAGTTAAGTCAAGCGACGAGCAAACCTGAAAGCGACGAGGCAGAAGAAGAAGAGACCAATGCGAAGGCCGAAAGGAAGCCACGTGTACAGCGCGGACCGCTTGTTGTTCGCGCAGCACCCGTCCGCACCCGCCGAATTGTTTGGCGCTGGCGCGGCGTACTGGGGTGGCGGTGGAGCTGCGTTGAAACTTCCAGTATTCATGCCCTGCATGCTCGGAACCTGCTGCTCAGCCATTTCGAATTGCGATCTTTCTTTGGAATTGCGGGGGCACGAAGAGAGTGATCACTCCAGATGCAATTGCGGAAGCTCAGTAACGCTCTACGTGAAGTTCTTGAAAACTGTGCTGGGAACTAGAGTGGCGCGAGTTGACAAGAACACTGTCGAAATATGTTTGTCATATTTTATAACTGCTTGTAGTTGTAGTGTAGTTATTGTACTTTGTAGGTGGTGCACCAACTATGTTTCCTATGCTATATGTTTCTTGAAACCTATAGTGAAACTCATTCTCCAACTTTTCTCCTCTCCAACTCACTCGATACCTCTCCTAGGTAAAATCCCGCTCGATACCTAAGTTCGGGCCTAGGCTACTAAGCCTAGGCCCCACCTCTTAACTTACCTATTACTCTCGACAAACACTTGGTGCAGTAAGGGAAAAATTGGAAAGTTGTGTGGTAGGAAGGACGACGCCCAACAGATTTATCTTGAATTGTGTTACGAGTGCAATTGAGTGAACGAACGAGAATTGCACTATCGAAGCAGGAGTACAAAATGAGCGAAGGCATGAGCGAAGGATTATATAGCGAAGCAATAGTGGTAACGGTAATGGACTGTGGTTGTCGCGCGACGAGCCTGGGACTGAGGTTGGGAAAGTGTCGAAGCGTAGGCCCGGAGCGCGGGTTACCAGCCGAGCCGTGAGGTCGGGATGCGATGTGCGAAAAGGGCGGGATGATGAATGATGCGATGGTCGCGAGTGGTAACGGTGCTGACTGAGGTGCTACAGTGATGTACGCGTTGAGCAGGGACGCGAAGTAAGGAAAAGGGAATTTCCTTACACTACCCCCCTCCCCAAGGAGGCCCCTCTTACGAGAGCGCATGGACGTCGCGGAAATTTCGGCTTCGCAGATACTCGGTGAAGACAGGGTGGTTCTCAATTTTATCCAGGGGGACCCAGTTGTCTTCTGTGGGCGTTCGATCCTTCCAGCGAATTAGGAATTCGATCCGTCGTGCTCCCCGAGGGTTGCGGACTCGGTGGCTGAGGATTTTTTCAGGGGTGATTAGTGGTTCGGTTGGGGGACGTGTCATGCTGGCTGGGCGATTTCGTGGCAGTTGGCTCGTGGATGGTATGTAAGGGCGAAGTAGGCTGACGTGGAATGACGGGCTGACGTACCAGTCAGCAGGGAGGAGGAGGTGGGCGGTGACGGGTGTGATCATGTGGCTGATGCGAAATGGCCCACAATATCGGGGGCGAAGTTTTGGAGTGATGGGCAGGCGGAGGTTCTGGGTATCGAGTAGTACCAGGTCGTCTGGCTGGTAAGTGACAGGTCGACGGTGGCGATCGGCGTTTCGTTTAGCGATGATGTTGGCTTTTTTAATTGCGTCTGCTGCCCTGGTCCGTGCTGCTTGCAAAATCTCGGCGAACTGTTGGGCTCGTGGGACTGGATTGTCGGGGTGTGGGGTCATGGGTACTGTTGGGTCCTGTCCGTAGTTCAGGTAAAACGGGGACTGTTGCGTCGTGGCTGATGGTGCGTTGTTGTACGCGAACTCGATGAGCGGCAGCTGATGTTCCCACGTGTTCGGATCGTCGCACGTGGCTCGAATCAGCTGCTCCATGGTTTGGTTTGTCCGTTCCGTCTGTCCGTCGGTTTCGGGGTGATAGGATGAACTGAATTGAAGTCGTGTGCCGAACTGCTGCCACAGGTTCCGCCAGAAGTTGCTGGTGAATTTCGTGTCGCGGTCGCTGATGATTGCCGATGGTATCCCGTGGAGGCGAACGACGGTGGTGATGAAGAGGCGGGCTGTTTCTTCGGCTGTGATTGATTTCTTGCATGCTGCGAAATGTGCCATCTTCGTCAGTCGATCGACGGCGACCAAGATCGCGTCGTTCCCACTCGCCCCGGCCGGTAACCCCGTGACGAAGTCCATCGTCACCTGCTGCCAAGCACGCTCTGGGGGTGGGATCGGCTGCAACTGTCCTGCCGGCCGCTTCCGTGATGATTTCATGACCTGGCAGGTGGGACACGATGCTACGTGTCGTTGGATGTCGGTCAACATTTCTGGCCAGTAATAATATCGCTGCAGCTGCTGTCGTGTTTTTTCTACCCCGAAATGTCCTGAGGTAACTCCATCGTGTGCCTCTTGTAACAGTAATTCCCGTAGTAGTGTATACCCGGGTACCCAAATGCGGTCGGTCCCAACCTTTACGTAATAGATCCCTCGTGCTGCTGCGAACTGCTGCGAGTTGCCTCCTGTAAAGAACGGGTCGGTTTGGTATCCGTGGGTAAATAGGCCTGTCAGCAGTGGGCTGGTCTGGGCGAGTAGTATCGCGTGAATCTGGGCAGTAGGGCGAGTCAGTGCATCGGCGATATTTGATGCTCCTTTTTTGTAGGTGACCGTGTAGTGAAAATTCGACTCGAGGAAATCGAGCCATCGAATCTGTCGTGGGTTGAGGTGAGGCTGTGCGCGGAGGTACTGTAGAGATTTGTGGTCTGTCCGTACTGTCACGTCTGCGCCGGTCAAGTAACAGCGCCACACTTTGAACGCATGCACGATCGCAAGCATTTCGCGATCGTGTATCGGGTAATTCTTCTCAGGTGGGTGCAGTTTTCGTGATTCGTATGCGATGGGCTGTAGGCCGTTCCCGAAATCCTGTAACAGTACGGCTCCGATGGCGATGTCGCTTGCGTCAGTAATGACTTCGAATGGGCGGTCTGGGTCGGCAATGCGCAGGACAGGTGGTGAACAGAGAACAGTTTTCAGGGTAGAGAAGGCAGCATGCTCTTTCTCCCCCCACGTAAAAGCGACCCCTTTCCGCAGCAGATCCGTCAGTGGGGCAGTTAAGCGGGCCATGTCAGGCACGAATCGACGGACATAATTAACGAAACCCAAAAAACTCTGCAGCTCCGTGATGTTTGTCGGGGGTCGCCAAGCGTTGACCGTATCCAGCTTCTTCGGGTCAATCTCAACCCCAGCCTCTGAAATAACGTGCCCCAAAAATTCTAACCTATCCCGAAAAAACTCGCACTTAGACCCCTTAGTCAATAAACGATGCTCCTCGAGAATTTTAAACACTGCTTCCAGGTCCGCTAAATGCTGCTGCTTATCGCGACTGTAGACGAGAATGTCGTCGAGATAGACTATCACGCACTTATCTAAAAGTGGTCTAAACGCCTCGTTCATGGTCATCTGGAATGTTGCGGGTGCGTTGGTTAGCCCGAAAGGCATCACGGTGTACTCGAACGACCCGTACCTAGTTCTAAAAGCTGTCTTGGCGCAGTCCGATGGTTCGACTCTAATTTGGTGGTAACCTCCCCGTAGATCTATTTTCGAGAACACCCGTGCTGTTCGCAGTTGGTCGATCAGTTCGTCGGCGCGGGGAATGGGGTATCGTGACTTTATTGTAACCCTGTTGAGCGCTCGGTAATCGATGCACATGCGAAAACCTCCGTCTTTTTTTGGTGTGAATAGTATCGGTGCGGCGAACGGCGACGAGCTCGGTCGGATAAACTGCTTTGCTAACAGGTAATCTAACTGCTTCCTCAGTTCGTCGAGCTCCGGCTGTGTCAGTCTGAACTGGCGCTGTACAGTTGGCTGTGCCCCCGGCTCTAACTCTATCCTATGGTCGTGCGCCCGCTGAGGTGGCAGTCCTTCCGGTAAGTCGTCGGGGAAAATTCCCGGGTACCGTTTCAATAGCTCTTGTAGCTCCGGCAGTACCGCTGTCAGCAATTTCTGGAAATCACTCGGCTGCTCATCTTTTTCTACCACTGCGATGTCTACTGCATACACGTCAGCTCCAGCGGCGACTGCTCGTTTCATTGTGATGGCGTTGACGTGGACCGTCGATGACTCAGGCGACTGCCAGCGTGGTAGTTCGACCCAGTTACCACTACTTCGCACAGTGCAGCTGCCCGTCGTCCAGTCGATTCTCGGATTGTAACGTCGCAACCAATCACGTCCCAATAAAATGTCGTGCCCATCCAGTGTCGTCGCGAGCATTTCCTGTGTAAACCCGAAGTTCCCCCCGCAGCGAACTTTTACTCTCTCCACCTTCTCCCGTATGGCCAGCGGCGTGCCGTCGACTAAGCGCGCATCAATCTCAGGTAAACATCGGCTAAGTGTCAGTTGAAGTTTTCGTGCGGTTGCGGTATTAACTAAACTGTGGCTAGCTCCTCCGTCGATGAAAATCTTGACTGCTGCTCCCTGTATTTTCCCGTGGATCAGTACTGGGCAATCCGTCGCTGTACCCTCCTTATTCATCCGAGCCCGATCGATGGCGTGAATCGGTACTGTGACTCGGTGAGGGTCGGTGTGGTTGGGCGAGCAGGCAGTCTCGTCAGTAGTTGGCCCAATTTCTACTGACTGCTGGCGTTTCCCTGCCTCTGAGACTCCCTCCCCTGCTCTGCTCCTCGACGCCTCAGCTCTTCTGGACATTCGCTCTTGCGATGGCCCGGCCGGTTGCAAGCAAAGCAGCGCCCTCTAAATGGCGTGGCAGCTGCATTCGTTGCGACGGCATGTACGGTGGCGTGCTCGATCAGTCCCCGAGGACGATGTCCGAAATAGGACCCCGGTCTCGGTCGGCGTAGGATATCGATTTTCTCGGCGAGCGCGAGGATTTCGTTGAAATTCGATAGCCCGCGTAGCATTATCTCGTGCGATATGTCCGGCTTCAGTCCGCCGACGTAACGGTCCACCCGCTCCGCCTCGTGCATGTAGCCGACCTGTTCGCAAAGTGCGAGAAAACCGCTGGTGTAGTCTTGGACCGACCCGAGCTGGCGCCAAGTGCGCAGTTTCTGACGCGCCGAAATAGAAGCCGCGATCGGCTCAAAACGCGCCCGAAGCCCTGCGCACCACGCATCCCACGTGCTATATTGGGCTGTTTCGCAGAACGAACTCCAGGTGACAGCTGGACCCGAGGGCCCTTCCTCGTGCGGCGGTGGCTCGTAGGCACGTGGCGATGTCACGATGACTCGCCACCAGTCCATGGCGGGGCCCCTGAGTAGTGAAACTGCATACCGAATCTTGGCGGCGTCCGACTCGACGTAGTTGGCGTCGAAAAACACGTTCATCGTGAAGACCCACGATTGAACTGTCGGGCCACCGCGTTGGCTTGGGTCGAAGCAGGGCGGGCGTTGCGGCTTGAGTGGCATTGGGGCCATCGTGGCGTTCCCTCCACTTGTCATCGCAAACTCCACGTGCCGACGGGCTTCTCGGGGCTCCCGTGGGCTTGATGCATTCCTGTTCCCTCCCATGCCGGGCATCGGTTGGGCTGCGCCGTCACTGGCTGCGCCTGAGCGCTGTCCCGTGCTGTTGTTTTGCGTTGGTGTGCCGGATGAGATAACAATCGGCTCCTCCGAATGGACAGAAACATTGGTTGGCGCTTGGGAAGTTGTCGGAGCGTTCACCGTTGACTGTTGACGGGCGGAGTCACGTTCCGCCGTGAGCGTCGCGATTTCGAGCGCTGATTCCTCCAGCTGTCGCACGAGACGATCGAGTTGCTCCTGCGTCAACGTGGCGATAGTGAAATCAGCCATGGCAGGGGTGTCGGGCAAGCTCAGCGAGAGCCTCAGTCGTGGCCGTGCGTGCTTCCGAGAGAGCACTACGAGCGGCGGTGCTGTATCGCTGAGAGACGTCTACCCCCCCCAAAAATTGAGATAGTGGGAAGCGAAGGTGTGGATGCGGTCCGAGATGAGATCGTAGGCTCTGAATACCAAGTGTTACGAGTGCAATTGAGTGAACGAACGAGAATTGCACTATCGAAGCAGGAGTACAAAATGAGCGAAGGCATGAGCGAAGGATTATATAGCGAAGCAATAGTGGTAACGGTAATGGACTGTGGTTGTCGCGCGACGAGCCTGGGACTGAGGTTGGGAAAGTGTCGAAGCGTAGGCCCGGAGCGCGGGTTACCAGCCGAGCCGTGAGGTCGGGATGCGATGTGCGAAAAGGGCGGGATGATGAATGATGCGATGGTCGCGAGTGGTAACGGTGCTGACTGAGGTGCTACAGTGATGTACGCGTTGAGCAGGGACGCGAAGTAAGGAAAAGGGAATTTCCTTACAAATTGGCGTAGGGGAATGCAAGTAAGGGCGCTTCACCTCTCAGTTCGAACAGGACGGTTGTTCGAACAGGCGAAATGTTACATTTTTCGCCACTCCTCGTATGGGTGTTCGTGACGTCGCTAGTCGGAAATTTCGCGAATTTGAACAGAGTTGTCACACGGGGCACGAAGCTCTCCATTCCGCACGTTCGAACAGAGTTGTTCGAACAAAGTTGGGTTTGGTGACAGGAATTCCGCATGGACGACTGATTTTATTGGTTAGCAGGCTTCGGGTCGCACTCGAATGTTTGCGACCATTGCAAATGTCGCCATGCAGGAGAAAGTTCATCAAAAAGGACATTGTTGTTGGGAAACAACAAGGTGAGCAGTAGTAGAAGAGCACGAAGAGACTGTTTGACTGGATGGGCGAAAAATGAGTCAAACTTGAATGGCAGACGACAGAATTATTTTTTTGCGACGTTTCGCGAAGTCGTCCAGCACTTGGCGACGTCGCATGTTCGAACAGGCTGTCACCTCTAGTCACGAGCTGTCACATTCACCAAGGTGTTCAGATTTGTGTTCGGATCTCGTCGGGAAACTGTTCGTACAGTGAATTCGTTACGTATGTTCGGATTTGGGCCTTCCAGCCCCGAGGTGATGCGCCCTAAGGTACGGGGTGGGATGGGGAAAGGGGATGGTAGGAAATCCACTGCACGGCGCGGTCCACTAGAACAGGCAGGCGTTGTGGTGCCCTGCGCTGACTTGGCGGTGCCAGCAGGTGCGAGTCTGTTCCAGCTATCTAGAAGGGCGGGTTACATTCTCGATATTTTCCAGACGAACGGTACCGTCTGAACGGTTGAAAATGGTTTATTAACGCTTTGTTCAAGTGGGGCTCAATACTGCGTGGCAGTTTTTCGAACCGTACGAAAAACGTGAAAATGTAACACGCCCTTACGGCTCAAGCAAGTTCGTGGTCGAGCTGGCCAGGTCAACAGAGGATCTCGAATTTAATTGGCTGAAAATGTCGTGCTGTGAAGAGTCTTAACGTTGGGTCAATGCTGTCTATTGCTTCGCCTTGCTGGCGGAAATCCACCTCGGCATGCCCAAGTGGTGATGTCGTGCACGTGCATCAATACACCCGGAACCCTTTTCTGACACTGATCTGGCACATGCATTAGAAAAACAAATACTGAGTATCTGTTACGAGTGCAATTGAGTGAACGAACGAGAATTGCACTATCGAAGCAAGAGTACAATGAGCGAAGGCATGAGCGAACAATATATAGCGAAACTACAGTGGTAACGGTAATGGTCGCGCGACGAGCCTGGGACTGAGGTTGGGAAAGTGTCGAAGCGTAGGCCCGGAGCGCGGGTTACCAGCCGAGCCGTGAGGTCGGGATGCGATGTGCAAAAATGGCGGGATGATGAATGATGCGATGGTCGCGAGTGGTAACAGTGCTGACTGAGGTGCTACAGTGATGTACGCGTTGAGCAGGGACGCGAAGTAAGGAAAAGGAAATTTCCTTACACTACCCACCCCTCCTAAGGAGGTCCTCTTTACGAAAGTGTGTGGACGTCTCTGAAATTTCGGCTGCGCAGATAGTCCGTGACGACAGGGTGGTTTTCGACTTTGTCCAGGGGAACCCAGTTGTCCTCGGTGGGGGTACGATCTTTCCAACGGATCAGAAACTCCACTTTTCGGGCTCCTCGAGGGTCACGAACTCTGTGGCTCAGGATTTTATCGGGTGTGATGACTGGTTCGGTTGGTGGTCATGTCATGCTGGAGGGTCGATGTCGTGGGAGTTGGCTGGTGGGTGGTACGTAAGGGCGAAGCAGGCTGACGTGGAACGAGGGGCTGACGAACCAGTCAGCAGGAAGGAGGAGGTGTGCGGTGACAGGCGTGATCATGTGACTGATTCGAAATGGCCCACTGTATCGAGGGCGGAGTTTGGGAGTGATGGGCAGGCGGAGGTTCTGAGTGTCGAGTAAAACGAGGTCGTCGGGCTGGTAAGTGACGGGTCTGCGGTGGCGATCGGCGTTGCGTTTAGCGATGATATTTGATTTTTTTATTGCTTCTGCTGCCCTGGTCCGTGCTGCTTGCAGAATCTCGGCGAACTGTTGTGCTCGTGGGACGGGGTTGTCGGGATTCGGTGTCATGGGTACTGTTGGGTCCTGTCCGTAATTCAAGTAAAACGGTGACTGTTGTGTCGTGGCTGATGGCGCGTTATTGTATGCGAACTCGATGAGGGGCAGCTGTTGTTCCCACGTGTTCGGATCGTCGCACGTGGCTCGAATCAGCTGCTCCATGGTCTGGTTTGTCCGTTCCGTCTGTCCGTCGGTTTCGGGGTGATAGGATGAACTGAATTGAAGTCGCGTGCCGAACTGCTGCCACAGGTTCCGCCAGAAGTTGCTGGTAAATTTCGTGTCCCTGTCGCTGATGATCGACGCTGGTATCCCGTGTAGTCGAACGACGGTGGTGATGAAGAGTCGGGCCGTTTCCTCGGCTGTGATTGATTTCCTGCATGCTGCGAAATGTGCCATTTTCGTCAGTCGATCGACGACGACCAGGATCGCGTCATTCCCACTCGCCCCAGCTGGTAACCCCGTGACGAAGTCCATCGTCACCTGCTGCCAAGCACGCTCTGGGGGTGGGATTGGTTGCAATTGTCCCACCGGCCGCTTCCTGCTTGACTTCATGAGCTGGCAAGTGGGACACGATGCCACGTGTCGTTGCACGTCGGTCAACATTTCTGGCCAGTAGTAGTACCGCTGCAGCTGCTGCCGTGTTTTTTCTACCCCGAAATGTCCTGAGGTAAGGCCGTCGTGTGCCTCCTGTAATAATAGTTCCCGTAGTAATGTGTACCCTGGTACCCAGATGCGGTCGGTTCCAGCTTTTACGTAGTAGATGCCCTTGGCTGCTGCGAATTGCTGTGAATTGCCTCCTGTGAAGAATGGGTCTGTTTGATATCCGTGGGTAAATAGGCCTGTCAGTAGCGGGCTGGTCGGAGCGAGTAGTATTGCATGGATCTGGGCAGTGGGGCGGGTCAGTGCGTCGGCGATATTTGAGGCTCCTTTTTTGTATGTGACCGTATAGTGAAAATTCGACTCGAGGAAGTCGAGCCACCGAATCTGTCGTGGGTTGAGGTGGGGCTGTGCGCGAAGGTACTGTAGAGATCGATGGTCTGTCCGTACTGTCACGTCTGCGCCGGTCAAGTAGCAGCGCCACACTTTGAATGCGTGCACGATCGCAAGCATTTCGCGGTCGTGTATCGGGTAATTTCGCTCAGGCGGATGGAGTTTGCGTGATTCGTAGGCGATGGGTTGGAGGCCGTCGCCGAAGTCCTGTAACAGTACAGCTCCGATGGCGATGTCACTCGCGTCTGTAATCACTTCGAAGGGGCGGTGTGGGTCAGCGATGCGTAGGACGGGTGGTGAACAGAGAACATTTTTCAGGGCAGAGAAGGCAGCATGCTCTTTCTCCCCCCACGTAAAAGGGACCCCCTTTCGCAGTAAATCAGTGAGCGGGGCTTTTAAACGTGCCATGTCGGGGACGAACCGTCGAACGTAATTAACAAACCCTAAAAAACTCTGCAGTTCCGTGATGTTCGTCGGGGGGCGCCATGCTTTTACCGTATCCAGCTTCTTCGGGTCAATCTCAACCCCAGCCTCCGAAATAACGTGACCTAAAAACTCTAGCCTGTCCCGAAAAAACTCGCACTTGGAGCCCTTGGTGAGTAACCGATGTTTTTCTAAAACCTGAAAAACTGCTTCGAGATCTTCTAAGTGCTGCTGCTTGTCCTGACTGTAAACGAGGATATCGTCGAGGTAAACTATCACGCATTTATCTAAAAGCGGCCTAAACGCCTCGTTCATAGTCATCTGAAATGTTGCACGCGCGTTGGTCAGCCCGAAAGGCATCACTGTGTACTCGAATGAACCGTACCTAGTCCTAAATGCTGTCTTGGCGCAGTCCGATGGTTCGACCCGAATCTGATGGTAACCTCCCCGTAAATCTATTTTCGAAAAGACTCGTGTAGTTCGCGATTGGTCGATCAGTTCGTCGGCGCGGGGAATGGGGTATCGCGATTTGACTGCTACCCTGTTAAGCGCTCGGTAGTCGATGCACATGCGGAACCCTCCGTCTTTTTTCGGTGTGAACAGTATCGGTGCGGCGAATGGTGACGAGCTCGGTCGTATAAACTGCTTCTCTAACAGGTAATCTAACTGCTTCCTTAACTCGTCGAGCTCGAGCTGTGTCAGTCGAAATTGTCGCTGTACAGTTGGCTGTGCCCCCGGTTCTAACTCGATCCTATGGTCGTGCGCCCGTTGAGGTGGCAGTCCCTGAGGTAAATCATCCAAAAATATCCCCGGGAACTGTTTCAGTAGTGCCTGTAGTTCGGTCGGTACGGCTGCCAACAGTTTCTCTAAATCATTCGGCTGCTCCTCTTTTTCTACTAGCGCAATATCCACTGCGTACACGTCAGCTCCAGCAGCGACAGCCCGTTTCATCGTGATGGCGTTGACCTGGACCGTCGAAGCTTCGGGTGGCTGCCAGCGAGGTAGAACGACCCAGTTACCACTACTTCGCACTGTGCAGCTCCCCGTCGTCCAGTCAATCCGTGGGTTGTACCGTCGCAGCCAATCACATCCCAATAAAATGTCGTGCCCATCCAGTGTCGTTGCGAGCATTTCCTGTGTAAACCCGAAGTTTCCCCCGCAGCGGACTTTTACTCGCTCCACCTTTTCCCGTATGGCTAGGGGCGTGCCGTCGACTAAGCGTGCATCTATCTCAGGTAAGCATCGGTTAAGTGTTAACTGTAATTTCCGTGCGGTTGCGGTATTAACTAAGCTGTGACTTGCTCCTCCGTCAATAAAGATCTTCACTGCCGCTCCCTGTATTTTCCCGTAGATCAGTACCGGGCAATCCGTCGCTGTACCCTCCTTATTCATCCGAGCCCGATCGATGGCGTGAATCGGTACTGTGACTTGGTGAGGGTCGGTGTGGTTGGGCGAGCAGGCAGTCTCGTCAGTAGTTGGCCCAACTTCTACTGACTGCTGGCGTTTCCCTGCCTCTGAGACTCCCTCCCCTGCTCTGCTCCTCGACGCCTCAGCTCCTCTGGGCATTCGCTCTTGCGATGGCCCGGCCGGTTGCAAGCAAAGCAGCGCCCTCTAAACGGTGTGGCAGCTGCATTCGTTGCGACGGCATGTACAGTGGCGTGCTCGATCGGTCCCCGAGGACGATGTCCGTAATAGGACCCCGGTCTCGGTCGGCGTAGGATGTCAATTTTCTCGGCGAGCGCGAGAATCTCGTTGAAGTTCGAGAGCCCGCGTAGCATTATCTCGTGCGAGATGTCCGGCTTCAGCCCTCAGACGTAACGGTCCACCCGCTCCGCCTCGTGCATGTAGCCGACCTGTTCGCAAAGTGCGAGAAAGCCGCTGGTATAGTCTTGAACTGACCCGAGCTGGCGCCAAGTGCGCAGTTTCTGACGCGCCAAAATCGAAGCCGCGATCGGCTCAAAGCGCGCCCGAAGCCCTGCGCACCACGCATCCCACGTGCTGTATTGGGCAGTTTCGCAGAACGAACTCCAGGTAACAGCTGGACCCGAGGGCCCTTCCTCGTGCGACGGTGGCTCGTAGGCGCGTGGCGACGTCATGATGACTCGCCACCAGTCCATGGCGGGGCCCCTGAGTAGTGAAACCGCATACCGGATCTTGGCGGCGTTCGACTCGACGTAGTTGGCGTCGAAAAACACATTCATCGTGAAGACCCACGATTGAACTGTCGGACCGCCGCGTTGGCTTGGGTCGAAGCAGGGCGGGCGTTGCGGCTTGAGTGGCATTGGGGCCATTATGGCGTTTTCGCCACTTGTCGCCGCAAACTCCACGTGCCGACGGGCTTCTCGGGGCTCCCGTGGGCTTGGTGCGCTCCTGTTCCCTCCCATGCCGGGCATCGGCTGGGCGGCGCCTTCACTGGCTGCGCCTGAGCGTTGTCCCGTGCTCTCGTGTTGTGTTGCTGTGCCGGACGAGATGACAATTGGCTCCTCCGAATGTGCAGATGCATTGGTTGGTGCGTGTGATGTCGTCGGTACGTTCACCGTTGATTGTTGACGGGCGGAGTCATGTTCCGCCGTGAGAGTCGCGATTTCGAGCGCCGAGTCCTCCAATTGACGCACGAGACGATCGAGTTGCTCCTCCGTCATCGTGGCGAGCGTGAAATCGGCCATGGCGGGGGTGTCGGGCAAGCTCAGCGAGAGCCTCAGTCGTGGCCGTGCGTGCTTGCAAGAGAGCACTACGAGCGGCGGTGCTGTATCGCTGAGAGACGTCTACCCCCCCCCCAAAAATTGAGATAGTGGGAAGCAAAGGTGTGGATGCGGTCCGAGATGAGATCCTAGGCTCTGAACACCAAGTGTTACGAGTGCAATTGAGTGAACGAACGAGAATTGCACTATCGAAGCAAGAGTACAATGAGCGAAGGCATGAGCGAACAATATATAGCGAAACTACAGTGGTAACGGTAATGGTCGCGCGACGAGCCTGGGACTGAGGTTGGGAAAGTGTCGAAGCGTAGGCCCGGAGCGCGGGTTACCAGTCGAGCCGTGAGGTCGGGATGCGATGTGCGGAAATGGCGGGATGATGAATGATGCGATGGTCGCGAGTGGTAACGGTGCTGACTGAGGTGCTACAGTGATGTACGCGTTGAGCAGGGACGCGAAGTAAGGAAAAGGGAATTTCCTTACAGTATCCTACAAGCAATCAATTAATTACGTGAATAAGAGTGGTCGTGTCTAGCTGCAAGTAGGCATTGAAACACTGCAAGACAGCAACATTAATGCACTTGACATAAGCCCACATTAAACTCTACACTTGCGTGAATGGTGGATCTTATTGTGAAATAAGTGAACAGGAATGAAATGACTAAGGAAAGATTGGGTACAAATACAACCCTAGAAACCCTGTACCCCATATGTGCTACCCCACTATAGCCTACAAACATGCATCAGCTATAATACTCTGACACACCCCCATAGGCTAAGTGGGGGAGAACAAGGGGTCACAAGACCAGTCAAGCAAAGCAAAGCAAAGAAAGCTCAGGGTGGATCACAAAGTCACCACACAGTCCGAGCACAAGAGCAGGGCCAGAGGCCAGTTCACATGCACGAGTACAGACATATATATAAAACTAGACAAGCAAGAGCAGGTATATATATATGTCACAGTACAAGTGAAGTCAAGAGGAGAGCAAGTGAGGCAAGACAGGTACAAGACCCAGCTGGGTGCAAAAGCGCTGATGGTCACAAGGCGCGAGTGCCTTGGTGAACACATCAGCAGTGTTGGCCTCAGAGGCCACGTACGCAAGTCGCAACTGACCACGCTGCTGCAGCTCACGAGCAAGGAAGTAGCGGAGAGCAATGTGCTTCGTTCTGTGCTCCAAGCGCTGCTCTCGACACAAGGCCAGCATGGCCTTGTTGTCTACGTACAGCACTGGAGGAGAACGAGGCGGCTCTCCAAGGTCAGTCAGCAGGTAGGTGAGCCAGCGAAGCTCCTGTGCAGCCATGGCCCCGGCGTAGATCTCAGCCTCACAACTGGAGCCGAGAACCGAAGACGAGCGAGTAGACCGCCACGAGACAGAGCCGGAACCAAGGCTGAAGGTGTAACCCTGTGACGACCGCTGCGTAGTCTGGTCGTCAGCCCAAGAAGCGTCCGCGTGGCCGGTAAGGACCACTGGACTCCGCCCTCCAAGCACTAGCCCCATGCCCGACGTACTGCACAGGTAGCGCAATACCCTCTTCGCTGCAGCCATGTGCTCCGGTCTGTGTCTCCCAGGAGCAACATAGCGTGCAAGAATGCTCAGAGGGTATGCAAGGTCAGGTCGTGTGCAAGTCATCAGGTACATGAGGCAGCCAACAAGCTCTGCATACGGACCACTCGACTCTACGGACTCATCCGAAGGCAGAGCTGAGAGTGAGTGGCGAGTAGGCAGAGGAGTGGCCTGAGGCGAGGAGTACGTGAAGCCGAAGCGCTGAAGGACCTGCTGCACCATGTGTGACTGAGTCAAGGTAATGGTGCGGCGTGCTCTGTCCCGAGTGATCTGCAAGCCAAGGTAGCTGCGCAGTTCACCCAGGTCTGTGCACGTGTGTCTCTTCAGCAGCTCGGACTTCACGTAGGCGAGTCCAGCAGTGTCCGCTGTGGCAAAGACCAAGTCGTCGACGTACACGAGGATGTAGAACGGCGGCAGGGAAGTGTCGGTGCGAAGAAACAGCGACGGGTCAGCAGTAGAAGGAGCAAACCCAAGAGCCGCAAGCGTAGTCCTCAGTGTGTCGTGCCACTCACGCGGTGCCTGGCGGAGACCGTAGACTAGCCGTCGGAGGCTCCACTGGGTGCCAGGAGGGAAAGTCCCAGTGAAGCCAGGTGGACGGCGAAGCCAGATCTCCTCGTGCAGGCTACCCTGCAAGAACGCAGTGCTGAAGTCGAGAGAGTGAAGCTCGTAGTCGCGCTGAGCGGCTATGTGCAGCAGCACCCGAAGAGTAGTCATCTTCGGGGTGGGAGAGAAGGTCTGAAAGTAGTCAACTCCCTGCCGCTGACTGAAGCCACGAGCAACGTACCGTGCCTTGAAGACAGGTGGAGAGCCCGGCGGCCGCTTCACCCTGAAGATCCACATGCCACTGACGATGTTCGCCCCAGGAGGGGGAACCGCGTCAACGTAGGTGCCTGTGGACTTCCAGGAAGCCATCTCTGCATCCATAGCTGCCTGCCACTGAGAGGAGTAGGGACCCTCTACGGCCTCCGCGTAAGAACGCGGAGTCGGGATGTCTAGTGCATCCGGGTCTCCCTCAGGGGCAAGCAGTACAGACGCGAGATGAGGTGAAGCAGCCGCTAGACACTGTAACTCCTCCTGCCTGTCCTCTAGGACGTCCGTGCCAAGAGCACACTCACCCCCGACGGACGGAGGACAGACAGACGCAGACTCAGCAACAAGACTAGCAGCGTAGTCGAGACGACAGCGAGCAGCAAAGTCGACGAGCTCAGCGACTAGAGCAGACGCAGCAGTGGACTCAAAAGAGGGGTTAGTGACGACAGTAGCAAGCAGACGCGTGACAGTAGGACTAGCAGCATGAAGAGAGTCCGACTCAGGGTCGGCAAGCGCAGGAAGAGAGGACTCAGGAGGAGAAGGCAAAGGGGCACGCAGAGGAGCAGTGGACGGACGCAAAGACATCCGGTGCGTGCCAGGGACAGGAGGAGGACGCTGACGCGAACTGCGACCACTAGCGCGAGCAGCACGAACAGGCGACGCGGGACGAGACGCAGGCTCACGACGCTCAGCAAGACCTCCAGTAGGACCAGTGTAAGGAGAGGGAGCAGGCAGAGGAGAGGAAGGCTCCAGCAGGGACTGCGACTGGACAGGCGGTGGACCCTCTACTAGAGGAGAAAGACCAAGAACCTGCTGCAGGAGCGGAACGAAGTACGGCCGAGGCCGCGCGGCAGCTCCAGACTCAGCAGGGACAGCACCAGCACCCTCAGCGACAGCACCAGCGCCACCCACACCTCCAGCGGCAGGACCAACAGCAGTAGGCTCAGCACCAACGCCCTCAGCAGCTCCAGCTCCAGGTGGACCCGCAGGTCCAGCAGCTCCGGGACCGGCAGCACCCGCACCCTCGACGGTCGAAGAAGCTCCAGCTCCAGCTCCAGCAGCACCTCCAGACTCAGCAGCACGCCTCCAGCGGCGAGCGAATCACTCGCGCAGCTCCTGTGGAGAGAGGGGCTCCCGGCGAGACGCAGCAGCAGGAGAAACCCCAGGCTCAGCAGCTCCAGACGCAGCACCCCCAGGCTCAGCAGCTCTCAGCTCAGCACCCCCAGGCTCAGCAGCTCCCGACCCAGCACCCCCAGACCCAGCACCTCCAGGCACAGCACCCCCAGGCTCAGCACCCCCAGGCTCCGCACCCTCCGCAGTAGCACCCTCAGGCCCAGCACCCCCAGCAGTAGCACCCCCAGGCTCAGCACCCCCGCGCACAGCACCCCCAGAGTCAGCACCCCCAGGCTCAGCACCCGCAGCAGCACCAGAGTCACCAGTAACCTCGACCGGGTCAACGGCGTCTACCTGGGACACACCTGAGGGGGCAGGAACCTGAGGGGGGAGGGGGTCTACCGGGGGGGGAACCGGCACAAGGAAGTCCGGGGGAGGGGGGAGGGAAGGAGTGCGGTAGGGGAAGAGACGGTAGAAGGGGACTGACTCGTCGAACATGACGTCCTGGGAGGACAGAACACGACGAGAGGAGGGGTGGTAAAACTGCCACCCTGGGGCGTCAGTGGGGAAGCCAAGGAAGACACAGGGAGCAGCACGAGGGGACAACTTGTCCGCAGACAAGTCGCGGACAAACGCCCGAGATCCCCAGACACGGAACACAGACGCATCGCCAACCTTCCCCGTCCACAGCAAGGCTGGGGACATCGCAGGCCGGGAGACCCGGGGGTGAAGGTTGAGCTGATGCGCCGCGTACCTCACCGCAAACGGCCACAGAAAATGGGGGGCAGCCGCATGCATCATAGACGTACGAGCGACGTCCATGACCATGCCAATGCGGCGCTCAGCAATCCCATTTTGCTGCGGAGAGTCCGGAAGCGTGAAGGTCTGACGGATGCCCCGTGCGCGACAGTAGGCTCTCAGAAGGCCAGAGGAAAACTCTCCGCCTCTGTCCGAGTGCAGACGCAGAACAGGAAAGTCCGAGCCGAAGCTCTTCCTGAGCTAGAGACGAGCCTCGCGGATCCAGTCGATCAGCACCTCAGTGACCGCACCCTTGCTGCGCAAGGGGAGGACTGTGGTGTAACGCGAGTAGTCGTCAACCACCAACAGGAAGTAGCGCTCGTAACCCTGCCCACGGACGGGGGCTGGGCCCCACACATCCATGTGAAGCGTCTGCAGGGGAGCCTCTGTCGGGGGGAAGTGGGAGGAGTGAGGAGTAGCCCGGAGGCGACCCTTGACACAGGGGACACAGGAAGGTCCTGGCCCGGAGGGGAGAGGAGGGAGAGACTGGGGAAGACCAGAGACAAGGACACGGGAAGCCATGCTCCGAAGACGGGGCAAGGAGGGGTGGCCAAGACGGTGGTGCCACAGGAGAGTCTCGTGAGACAGGAGGCGACAAGAACAGGGGGCAGACTCAGGACCTGACCGGGACGCAGCAGCAAGCACCTGACCCGACGCAGCCACCTGACCAGACGCAGGGACAGGAGGAGACTCAACGGTCAGGGTGTAGAGACTCGACCCCGGCCGACGCGAGAACGTGGCCAGGTGTCGGCCTGTGCGTGCCTCCGTGCAGTGGGTCACCCGCTGACTCGCAGGAGTGAACTGGTGAACCCCCACATCCTGCAGGTCCGCGCCACTCACCAAGTTCGTAGAGAACGAGGGAAGGTACAGACCAGACAGGGTGCCCGAAGGGGCAGCCGGACACGGGAGGACAGTGGAGAAGTGAGACAGGACACGACCCCCAGAGGGGTCAGCAAGGGAGACTGCAACCGGCCGGCCAAGCGGCGTAAGGGTAGTGCGGTCTCGAAAGAAAGAGCGAGAAGCCCCGGAGTCAAGTGTGAAAGTGAGGGAGGACGAGGACGACGCAGTACCTGAGAGCGCAGTCTCACCAGTACCTGAGAGCGCAGACGCACTGGCACCTAGAGCAGCAGCCTCACAAGCACCTAGCGCAGCAGTACCAATGCCCGGGTCGGGCTGGAAACACCGGTAACCCTCATTCTCCTCACTATAAGTCACAGCATACATAGCAGCAAGGATAGCATCAAAATCAAGATCAAAGATCGCTACACCAGCCCTAAGAAGCTCATCCCAGCGAGAGATCTCACTAGCCCCAGGGAACTGCTGACGCCAAGCGTCCGTCAGGCGGCCAAAGCAGCGCTGGGTGGCGTGGGCACCCCCACACTGCTCACCCGCGCGGTCGCCGGAACGAAGAACGTAGGTGCAGGGACCAGTGCCCCCACCCCTCTGACGCCCAGCGTACCACTCACGAAGCTGCTGAGGCGGAGGGATGTCCCGCGAGCGCTGCTGCTGCTGCCGCTGCGAGCGCTGGCCACCACCACCGCCGCTACGCTGCTGGGTACCACCCCGACCAGCTCCACCTCCTCCAACACCACCGCCTCCTCCGCCGCCGCCTCCACCGCCTCCACCTCCGCCGCCTCCACCTCCGCCGCTGCCTCCACCACCACCGCTGGCACCACCACCACCGTCTCCGCCGCTGCTGCCACCACCACCACCACCCCCGCCACTAGTCCCGCCGCCACCCCCACTCCCTCCGCCGCCACCGCCGCCACCGCCACCGCCCCCTCCAGCTTCACCCGCGCCCTTGCCCCCCTTGCCCTTGCTGGAGCGACGTCTCCCACTAGGGGCAGACGCCGCGCCGACCGACTCAAGACCAAGCAGGTCGGCAGTAGCAGCAGAGGCAACAGAGGGCAGCAAGGGGGAAGGAGAGCACCCCTCAAAGATGGGGGTGCGAGGGTCACCACGAGAAGCACCTACAGCGACTATGCTCTTCTCCGCTGCGAGGAGGGCCTTCTCGAGGAGGTCGACGGTGAGGGTGGTGGGACAGACTGCGAGAAAGTGGTCCCTGACGACGCGAAGGGAGTCAGGGAGGCGCGCGACTACGTAGTAGAGAGCGATGTACATGGGGGGTGGGTTCTTAGCGCAGAACTCAGCAGGAAGGGCGGCGCGGTAGCGAGTGTCACTAGTGCAGAGGTGCGTAATGAGGTCAGCAACAGTGGGAAAGGCAGAGAGGTCAGGAAAGAGGTAGGGAAGCATGAGACGGCTCAGTGCAGCAGTGGCAGGGGAGGAGTAGCGCGCAACTACAGCGTCGTACAAGGTCTGAGCACTCTTGTACTGACTAAAGTGCGCACGCTCAGAGGTAGGGAGGTGGCGACGCACAGCAAGACGTGCAGCAGCATCGCGGGTGGCCCACTGAGAGCGGACAGTGGGATCAGCATCAGTAGCAGGAGCAGGAGAGGCGCCAGAGGTGAGGTCAAAGAGAGAAAGGCCGTCAGCCCTGTCGCACTGTAAGAACAGCTGCAGGTCGTCTAACCAGACCTCAAAATCAATGGCGCGACCCTCAACGTCAAAAGCTAGGACACTAGGGGTAGCCATGGCGACGACAGCGACGCAGTGCAAGCAGTAGGGAAAGAGCTCGCAGTGTCCGTGGGACTGTGCTCACCAGGCAGGGCAGGTCGTGCAGCTCCGCAGAAAGGCGGCTCAGCGACCGGGCGGCTCGGGTGCACAGCGGCTCGGCTCCCAGGCGGCTCGGCGGCAGGGCGGCTCGGGTGCAGGGCGGCTCGGCTCCCGGGCGGCTCGGGTCCCGGGCGGCTCGGCGTTGGGCGGCTCGGCTCCCGGGCGGTTCGGCTGCTGGGGCGGCTCTGCTGCTGGGGCGGCTCGGCCGGGAGATGCAGGGGCGGGGCCGTCAGGTGCAGCGGCGGGTCGACCGGTGCAGCGGCGGGCCGGCAGGTGCAGCGGCGGGGCCGTAGGGTGCAGTGGCGGGCCGACCAGGTGAGGCGGCGGGCCGTAGGGTGCAGCGGCGGGCCGTAGGGTGCAGCGGCGGGCCGGCAGGTGCAGCGGCGGGGCCGTCAGGTGAAGCGGCGGGCCGCTGGGTGCAGCGGCGGGCCGGCAGGTGAGCGGCGGGCCGGCAGGTGCAGCGGCGGGGCCGTCAGGTGAGGCGGCGGGCCGTAGGGTGCAGCGGCGGAGCCGGCGGTGGGGCCGCGTCAGTGGAGGCGGCGGGGCCGCGTCAAGCAGGCGGCGGGGCCGCGACTAGGAGGGGTGGCGGGGCCGCGTCTGAGGGACAGCGGGGCCGCGAGGGAAATGGCGACCCGAGGGGTCGCTAAAAAAAGGCGCGCCTCGGGGCGCGCTTCGGTGGGCCCTAAAAAAACGGTCCTAAGGAAGGACCCGCTCTATACCATGTGAAATAAGTGAACAGGAATGAAATGACTAAGGAAAGATTGGGTACAAATACAACCCTAGAAACCCTGTACCCCATATGTGCTACCCCACTATAGCCTACAAACATGCATCAGCTATAATACTCTGACACTTATGCCGTAAAGAACCATTGTAGCTAACATCACATCTGGACATGGGAGACGTTTAGGGTTGATGCATTTACGGTATCTCAATTTGGGATGTGCAGAGGTTGGTCTGGCCAGTATTTGTATGTTTCCAACTTACGGTACTCCAGCTTGCTCCCAGAAGCCTCTTCTTTCTAAAACTAAAAGCTGATCATAGCTGCTATGTGTTGGGCTGAGAAAAAGCCATTAGGATCTTTGCAGGGGTGAACTCTGGGCATAACTGATGTAGTAGCGGAAGCGTTTAATGAAGAGTTGTGAACCACCTTGCGCTAGTATGTTAGGGCAAAGTTGATTGATTAAAGCAAAGAGATACAAGATTATATATGAAAATAGGAAATATATAAAGATAATGTTATAACTACTTTACTGTTGCTGTTGCGGTTCGATACAGTGACGACTCGGGCAACTGCTGTGTAACGAGTCAGTTGTGTGTCCTTGCTGTCGCGCTGTACTTGTCAGGTCAAAGGTCGCTGACCTTTGACTTTCGTGTAACCTCCGACAGTTGCTTCAACCTCCAAGGGTTGACCCGCTGGTGCTTCAATAGTATTTTGCTTCGTTTGTGTCTTGGTGTTTTCGATACGACAAAGACGCTTAAGTTAGCTGTTTCCAACACTAATCATAAGCACCCGGACCGCTTTCATTCCAATCGCACAAACATTGTGAGTCGAGAGGGGTTACGCCTTGTATTAAAAAAAAACACACAACCTAAAGACCGATTTCGCTGAGGAGCTTCTTCCACCGCTTAGGCTCTTCATCGAAAATGTACGTAACAGGTGTTACCAGAACGCCACTTCCACCAGCCTGCATTGAAGAAACGAAGAATGGCAAATGGAATAAGGTCGTGGAACATTTCGGCTTTTTTTTCCGTACGAACGTACGGTTCGAAAGATGTAGCCGGTGCGGGAGCGCCTGTTGTCGGAGTCGCCGGCGTGATCGGCGTCGACGTAGCCGATTAGTTTAGGTGCTGTAGCCGTGTTTTTATGGTAGGGCAGGCCGATTGTCGGAGTGCTGACAAGGTAGTGAAGAGCGTGATCGAGCTCCGCCAGATGTTCCGCTTAAGGTTTCTTGAGGTAGGTGGCGAGCTGACTTGCAGAGTACGATAGTGTCAGAGGTCCACTGGTGATCCCCGATCGATCCTAGGAAAGGGTTACAGGCATGTTGGCCTGGGGGGTTATGGGCGCACTGACTCGCTACTTAACAAGCCCTTTTATCCCAATGATCTAGTGGTTGGGATTCTGAGATGGTATCAGAGCTAAGGTCACGGGTTCGAATCCCAATGTGTGCACTTTGGGCATCCCAGTGCGGGGGGGTGTCAGAGATGACGGTCGGCGCGAGTGCGAAGCGCTTGGCGATGGTGTCGGCGTATTTCACGGCGCTAAGGTAGATCGGATTTTCTTCTTCCTGGATGTTGAGGCCGAGGTACAATGTGATGGTGGACGAGACCGTGAGTGTGAGATCCCTTCGTAACTCCCCTTCGAACCAAGTAGTGACGCTTTCGGTTGAGCCGATATAGAGCAAATCGTCTACGTAGACGATTAGCAGGATGTAGTCGGTTCCCTTTGTAAGCCGGTACATGCCTTGGTCGTGAGGTAGCTGCGGAACCCGATGCGAGTGAGTCTCGCGTGCAGGTACTGTTGCCATAGCCTCGGGGCTTGTTTGATGACGTAGAGCGACTTCAGCAGCTGACAGACTTTATCAGGCTCTCCGTTGGAGCCGTGCGGTAGCTCGACGAAGATTTTTGCATCGACGGGTGCGTAGAGGAATGCGTTGGCGACGTCAATTTGCCGCAGCTTCCTTTTCATCATGGCGGCGATCGCGAGGAGAATTCGCAGCGAGGTGTGTCGGCTGATGTTGAGATAGAGGCGAGGAATAAGTGCACTATGAAATGAAACAAGTACAAGTACCAACCCTAATTGGGTTGTACCCCCTATGGGCTACCCCACTACAGCCTAAATATATGCATCAGTAATATAATCATCTGACACACCCCCATAGGCAAAGTGGGGGAGAGCAAGGGGTCACAAGACCAGTCAAGCAAAGCAAAGCAAAGCAAAGCAAGCTCAGGGTGGATCTCAAGGATACCACACAAATTCCGAGCACAAGGTCAAGGCCACAAGGCCAGTTCACATGCAGCAGAGCATATATATATAACAGTGCTAAACAAGCAAGAGCAAGGATATATATATGCAGCAGTGTAAGCAAGGTCAAGAGGTAAGCAAGTGAGGCCCAGTGGGCACAAGGCCTAGCAGAGTGCAAAAGCGCTGATGGTCACGAGGCGGAAGTGCCTTGGAGAACACATCAGCAGTGTTGGCCTCAGTGGCCACGAAACGCAGGCGAAGCTGACCACGCTGCTGCAGCTCTCGAGCAAGGAAGTAGCGCAGAGCAATGTGCTTCGTCCTGTGCTCCAGTCTGTGCTCGTCACACAAGGCAATGGTTGCCTTGTTGTCGACGTACAGCACTGGAGGAGAACGAGGCCGCTCTCCAAGGTAAGTCAGCATGTAGGTGAGCCAGCGAAGCTCCTGGGCAGCCATGGCCGTGGCGTAGATCTCAGCCTCACAGCTGGAGTTGAGAACCGAAGAAGAGCGAGTAGAGCGCCAAGAGACAGAGCTAGAGCCAAGACTGAAGGTGTAACCCTGAGACGACCTCTGAGTAGCCTGGTCATCAGCCCAAGAAGCGTCTGAGTGCCCAGTGAGCACAGGCCGCTCACGCCCTCCAAGCACTAGCCCCATGCCCGACGTACTGCACAAGTAGCGCAACACCCTCTTAGCTGCATCCATGTGCTCCTTCCGGTGACGGCCGGGAGCAACATAGCGTGCTAAGATGCTGAGAGGGTATGCGAGGTCAGGTCGAGTGCAAGTCATCAGGTACATGAGGCAGCCCACAAGCTCTGGATACGGACCACTCGACTCTACGGACTCATCCGAAGGCAGAGCTGAGAGCGAGTGTCCCGTAGGCAGAGGAGTGGACTGAGGCGAGGAGTACGTGAAGCCGAAGCGCTGAAGGACCTGCTGCACCATGTGTGACTGAGTCAGGGTAATGGTGCGGCGTGCTCTGTCCCGGGTGATCCGCAAGCCAAGATAGCTTGTCAGTTCACCCAGGTCTGTGCACGTGTGTCTCTTCTGCAGCTCGGACTTCACGTGGGCGAGTGCGGCAGTGTCCGCAGTGGCAAAGACCAAGTCGTCAACGTACACGAGGATGTAGAACGGCGGCAGCGAGGTGTCGGTGCGCAGAAACAGCGACGGGTCGGTAGTAGAAGGAGCAAACCCAAGAGCCGCAAGTGTAGTCCTCAGTGTGTCGTGCCACTCACGCGGCGCCTGGCGGAGACCGTAGACTGGCCGCCGGAGGCTCCACTGGGTACCAGGAGGGAACGACCCAGTGAAGCCAGGAGGGCGGCGCAGCCAGATCTCCTCGTGCAGGCGGCCCTGTAGGAAAGCAGTGCTGAAGTCAAGAGAGTGTAGCTCGTAGTCACGCTGAGTAGCGACGTGCAGTAGAACCCGAAGAGTGGTCATCTTCGGGGTCGGGGAGAAGGTCTGAAAGAAGTCAACTCCCTGTCGCTGACTGAAGCCACGAGCCACGTAGCGCGCCTTGAAGACATGCGGAGAACCCGGCGGCCGCTTCACCCTGAAGATCCACATGCCACTGACAATGTTCGCCCCAGGAGGGGGAACAGCGTCAACGTAGGTGCCTGTGGACTTCCAGGAAGCCATCTCTGCGTCCATGGCTGACTGCCACTGAGAGGAGTAGGGACCGGCCATCGCCTCTGCGTAAGAGCGTGGGGTCGGGATGTCTAGAGCATCCGGGTCTCCCTCAGGGGCAAGCATGGACACGAGATGGGGCAAAGCGGCGGCAAAGCACTGGAACTCCTCCTGCCTGTCCTCAAGGACGTCCGTGCCAAGAGCACAGTCACCCCCGACGGACGGAGGACAGGCAGACGTAGAAGCAGCAGACGCAGACTCAGCAGACTCAGCAACAAGACTGGCAGCGTAGTCCAGACGACACGCAGCAGCAAAGTCGACCAGCTCAGCAACTAGGGCAGACGCAGCAGCGGACTCAAAGGAAGGGTCAGTGACAAGAGTAGCAAGAAGACGCGTGACAGTAGGACTGGCAGCACGGTGAGAGTCCGACTCCGGGTCGGCAAGTGTAGGAAGAGAAGACCGAGGAGGAGAAGGCAAAGATGCACGCAGAGGAGCAGTGGACGGACGCAGAGACATCTGGTGCGTGCCAAGGACAGGAGGAGGACGCTGACGCGAACCGCGACCACTAGGGCGAGCAGCTCGGACTGGCGACACAGGGCGGGACGCAGGCTCACGACGCTCAGCAAGACCTCCAGTAGGACCAGCGTAGGGAGAAGGAGAAGGCAGGGGAGAGGCGGGCTGTAACTGTGACCGTGACGGGACAGGCTGCGGACACTCTACGGGAGGAGAAGGACCAGTGGAAGGCGGGAGACCAAGAACCTGCTGAAGGAGCGGAACGAAGTACGGCCGAGGCCGCGCAGCACCGCCAGAGACAGCAGGGACAGGACCAACACCTCCAGAGGCAGCACCGGCACCAGTAGCAGCTCCAACTCTAGCACCACCAGCAGCTGCAGAAGTACCCGCAGTAGGACCGACAGTCGTAGCCTCAGCGCCAGCACCCGCAGCAGCTCCAGCTCCAGAGGCACCCCCGGGCCCGGCAGCTCCAGTACCCTCTGTACGAGCACCTCCGGGACCCGTGGTACCAGCTCCCTCGGCAGCAACGGAACCTCCAGCACCCGCAGTACCCCCAGCTCCAGCAGCTCGCCTCCAGCGCCGGGCAAACCACTCACGCAGCTCCAGAGGAGAGAGCGGCTCGCGGCGCGAAGAACGGTCTGGAGAACCACCAGGAACAGAAGCAGTAGGCGCAGCACTCCCAGACGCAGAACCCCCAGGCTCAGCACCCCCAGGCACAGCACCCCCAGGCTCAGCACCCCCAGGCTCAGCACCCCCAGTCTCAGCACCCCCAGGCTCAGTACCCCCAGGCTCAGCACCCCCAGTCTCAGCACCCCGAGGCTCCGCACCCGCAGCAGCACCAGAGTCACCAGTAACCTCGACAGGCTCGACCGCGTCTACCTGTGACACACCTGAAGGGGCAGGACCCTGAGGGGGGAGGGGGTCTACCGGGGGGGGACCTGGGACCAGGAAGAGGGGCGGGGGGGGGAGGGACGGAGTGCGGTAGGGGAAGAGCCGGTAGAAGGGAACCGACTCGTCGAACGTGACGTCCTGGGAGGACAGAACACGACGAGAGGTGGGGTGGTAAAACTGCCACCCAGGTGCGTCAGGGGGGAAACCCAGGAAGACGCAAGGAGCTACACGAGGGGACAGCTTGTCCGCAGAAAAGTCGCGGACAAACGCCCGAGATCCCCAGACCCGGAACGCCGACGCATCGCCAACCTTCCCCGTCCACAGCAAAGCTGGGGAGGTCTCCGGTCTGGAGACCCTGGAGCGAATGTCTCGGTGAAAACACGTCCATGTTCCTGGTCGAAGCCGCGCACAACCCAACGTGCCTTGAACTTGTCAATGGTGCCGTCAGCCCTTGTCTTCACGTGGAAGACCCACTTTCCAGTGAGAATTGTCTTGTTCCGTGCTACGCCGATAGGAACAACCTTCCAGGTGTTGCGTTCCTCCAATGCTTTAAGCTCTTTGTCCATGGATTCGCGCCATTTTTCCTTATGCTCCCCCTCCAGAGCCGGCTGAACTGTCGTAGGCTCCTTAGGAAGCGCAGTGCCGTGGACCGCGGTGACCAGGACAAGTATCTGGAGGCCACTCTGTGTGTAGCGGGGAAGTGATTGTTGGAATAACTGAACAAGAATGAATGAACCAAGAGTGAAAACAATACAAATACCTAACCCTAGAATTGTGTACCCCTTACAGGCTAACCCACTGTAGCCTAAATAAGCACAACAACATATATAATGTTTGACACACCCCCATAGGCGAAGTGGGGCAGAACTAGGGGTCACAAGACCAGTCAAGGCAAAGCAAGGCAAAACAAGCTCAGGGTGGATCTCAAGGATACCACACAAATTCCGAGCACAAGCAAATGGTCACAAGACCAGTTCACATGCAGGTTTATAATAGAACAAGCGGTACAAGGATCACAACCTAGCAAGAGGAAACATGCAGGCATATATATATATATTGATCACAGTACAAACAGACTCAAGAAGTAAGTAAGTGAGGTACAGTAGGCACAAGGCCTAGAAGAGTGCAAAAGCGCTGATGGTCACAAGGGTGAAGCACCTTGGTGAACACATCAGCAGTGTTGGCCTCAGAGGCCACGTAGCGCAAATGAAACGGACCACGTTGCTGCAGCTCTCAAGCAAGGAAGTAGCGTAGAGCAATGTGCTTCGTTCTGTGCTCCAGTCTGTGCTCCTGACACAAGGCAATGGCTGCCTTGTTGTCGACGTACAGCACTGGAGGAGAACGAGGCTGCTCTCCAAGGTCGGTCAGCAAGTAGGTGAGCCAGCGTAGCTCCTGGGCCGCCATGGCTGTGGCGTAGATCTCAGCCTCACAACTGGAGCTGAGAACAGAAGAAGAGCGAGTAGAACGCCAAGAAACTGAACCAGAGCCAAGACTGAAGGAGTAACCCTGAGACGACCGCTGAGTAGCCTGATCGTCTGCCCAAGAAGCGTCTGAGTGCCCAGTGAGAAAAACTGGGACTCGCCCTCCAAGCACTAGCCCCATGCCCGACGTACTGCACAAGTAGCGCAACACCCTCTTAGCTGCATCCATGTGCTCCTTCCGGTGACGCCCGGGAGCGACATAGCGTGCAAGAATGCTAAGAGGGTATGCAAGGTCAGGTCGAGTGCAGATCATCAGGTACATGAGGCAACCCACAAGCTCTGGATACGGGCCACTCGGCTCTACGGACTCATCCGAAGGCAGAGCTGAGAGCGAGTGACCGGTAGGCAGAGGAGTGGGCTGAGGCGAGGAGTACGTGAAGCGGAAGCGCTGAAGGACCTCCTGCACCATGTGTGACTAAGTCGACGTGATGGTGCGGCGTGCTTTGTCCCGGGTGATCCGCAAGCCAAGATAGCTTGTCACTTCACCCAGCTCTGTGCACGTGTGTCTCTTCTGGAGCTCCGACTTCACGTGGGCGAGTGCCGCTGTGTCAGCAGTAGCAAAGACCAAGTCGTCGACGTACACAAGGACGTAGAACGGCGGTAGTGAGGTGTCGCTGCGTAGAAGCAGCGACGGGTCAGCAGTAGAAGGCGCGAACCCAAGAGCCGCAAGTGTAGTCCTCAGTGTGTGGTGCCACTCACGTGGCGCTTGGCGGAGACCGTAGACTGGCCGTCGGAGGCTCCACTGGGTACCAGGAGGGAACGACCCAGTGAAGCCAGGTGGACGGCACAGCCAGATCTCCTCGTGCAGGCTGCCCTGTAGGAAAGCAGTGCTGAAGTCAAGCGAGTGGAGCTCGTAGTCACGCTGAGCGGCGACGTGCAGCAGAACCCGAAGAGTGGTCATCTTCGGGGTCGGGGAGAAGGTCTGGAAGAAGTCAACTCCCTCTCGCTGACTGAAGCCTCGTGCAACGTAACGCACCTTGAAGACAGGCGGAGAGCCCTGCGGCCGCTTCACCCTGAAAATCCACATGCCACTGACGATGTTCGCCCCAAGCAGGGGAACCTCGTCGACGTAGGTGCCTGTGGACTTCCAGGAAGCCATCTCTGTATCCATGGCCGACTGCCACTGAGAGGAGTAGGGACCGGCCATCGCCTCTGCGTAAGAGCGTGGGGTCGGGATGTCTGGTGCATCCGGGTCTCCCTCAGGGGCAACAAGCATGGACACCAGATGGGGCAAAGCGGCAGCAAAGCACTCAAACTCCTCCTGCCTGTCCTCAAGGACGTCAGTGCCAAGAGCACACTCACCCCCGACGGACGGAGGACAGACAGACTCAGACTCAGCAACTAGGCTAGCGGCTTAGTCTAGATGACAGGTGGCAGCAAAGTCGACAAGCTCAGCAACTAAGGCAGACGCAGCAGCGGACACAAAGGAGGGGTCAGTGACAACAGTAGCCAAGAGACGCGTGACACAAGGACTGGCAGCACGAAGGGAGTCTGACCCCGGGTCAGCAAGAGCAGGAAGAGAGGAAGCAGGAGGAGACGGCAGTGGGACACGCTGCGGAGCAGTGGACGGACGAAGCGCCATCCGGTGAGTGCCTGGGACAGCAAGAAGACGCTGACGAGGGACACGACTACTAGAGAGAGCAGTACGGAAAGGCGACGCACGAGGAGGCTCAGGCGACGCAGGACGAGACTCAAGCTCACGACGCTCAATAAGACCTCCAGTCGGACCAGTGTAAGGAGCGGGACCAGGGAGAGAGGAGGCAGACGGTAGCTGCGACGGCAGCTGGGCAGACGGAGGACACCCTAAGGATGGAGGAGGACATGAAGGAGGGAGCAGACCAAGAACCTGCTGAAGGAGCGGAACAAAGTACGGCCGCGGCTGTGCAGCGATACCAGAACCAATAGAGACACCCGCACCAAGGTCCTCAGCACCAGCAACAGCTCCAACGCCCGGGTCCGCAGCACCAGCAGCAGCTCCAACATCCGGGTCCGCAGCACCAGCAGTAGCTCCAACACCCGGGTCCGCAGCACCAGCAGCAGCTCCAACACCCGGGTCCGCAGCACCAGCAGCAGCTCCAACGCCCGGGTCCGCAGCACCAGCAGCAGCTCCAACGCCCGGGTCCGCAGCACCAGCAGCAGCTCCAACACCCGGGTCCGCAGCACCAGCAGCAGCTCCAACGGCAGCGGGGTCCGCGACACGAGGTGCGCCACTCCGAAGAGTGCAGCGCCGCTCGTACCACTCACGGATCCGCTCACTGGAGGGGAGCTCCCGACTAGGAGGAAAAGTACTAGCACCAGTCCCAGTAGCACGCCCGGCTCTAGAGGTGCCTCTCCTGAGGCTGCAGTACTGGAAGTACCACTCACGCAGCTACTCCGAGGAGAGGGGTCCTCCAGGTGTAGGACTCCTAGGCTCAGTACCTCCAGACTCAGAACCCCCAGACTCCTGACTCTGCGGCTCAGCACCCCGAAGCTCAGCACCCCCACGCTCAGCACCCCCACGCTCAGCACCCGCAAGCTCAGCACCCCCAGGCTCAGCACCTCCAGGCTCAGCACCCGCAAGCTCAGCACCCCCAGGCTCCACACTCCCAGGCTCAGTACCCTCAAGCTCAGCACCCCCAGGCTCAGCACCCCCAGGTTCAGCACCCCCAGCAGGACGAGAGTCGACAGCTACCTCAACAGGCTCAACCGGGTCTACCTGAGACACACCTGGAAAGCGCTGGAGGAACGTAACACCTAGAAAGTCGTTCCCGTAAGCGTGGCAAGGAACAAGACCATCCTCACCGGGAAATGGGTCTTCCGCATCAAAACAAAGGCAGACGGCACAATCGAGAAATTCAAAGCACGCTGGGTCGTGCGTGGATTCGACCAGGAGCACGGACGGGACTTCACCGAGACATTCACCCCGGTTAGCCGACATACCTCACTCCGAATTCTCCTCGCGATCGCCGCTATGAAGAAGAAGAAACTGCGACAAATCGATGTCGCCAACGCGTTCCTCTACGCACCCGTCGACGCCGAAATCTTCGTCGAGCTCCCACACGGTACCCACGGGGAACCTAACCAAGTCTGTCAATTACTGAAATCGCTCTACGGAATCAAACAAGCCCCGCGGCTGTGGCAACAGCACCTACACACCCGCCTCACTCACATCGGATTCCGCCAACTGCCTCACGACCAAGGAATGTACCGACTCACCAAAAACGCCGACTACATCCTGCTGATCGTCTACGTCGACGATTTACTCTACATCGGCTCTACTGACGACATAACCACCTGGTTCGAAGGGGAGCTGCAGAGGGACCTCACACTCACGGTCTCCTCTACCGTCACTCAGTACCTCGGACTCAACATCCGCGAAGAAGAGAACGCGATCTATCTCAGCGCCGAAAAGTATGCCGACACTATCGCCAAACGCTTCGCGCTCACACCTACTACTATCTCTACGCCATACCGCTACACGACAGGGAACGACAAAGGAGGTTCCGTCCTACTCAAACCCGCCGGCATACGAGACTACCAGAAGAAGCTGGGATGCCTTCTCTTCGCAGCCGTCACCTGCCGCCCACATCTGTCCTACTCCGCAAGTCAACTCGCTACCTACCTCAAAAGGCCCGAAACATACACCTGGCGGAGCTCGACCGCGCACTTTACTACTTCGTAAGCACCTCAACGATCGGTCTAACATACTACAAGAATACAACTACACCGACGAAACTAATCTGCTACGTCGACGCCGATCACGTCGGTGACTCAGACAGCAGACGCTCCCGCACTGGCTACATCTACCGCCTCGAACCTATCGGACCTATCTCCTGGCAATCGAGCAAGCAGGAACTAATCGCTCTCTCTTCAGCTGAAGCAGAATATATCGCACTCTGCTCAGCCACCAAGGAAGGACTCTATCTTCGCGAGCTGCTGGAAGAAGCGAAGTTAGCCGAGTTACCCAACTTCACTCTGTTCTGCGACAACCAATCTGCGATTCGCATCGCCAACAAAAGCGGATTCGCGAACAGAACGAAGCATATCGCTCTGCGATATTTCTTCGTGAAGGACGAGATCGAGAAAGGGAAACTCGAACTATCCTACTGTCCCACGTCCGAGATGGCAGCTGACTACTTGACCAAGAAGCTCGGAAAACAGAAGTTTGAGTACTGCATGCTGCTGACTGGACAAAGCCACGCCACCATCAGCGACACTCCAGAAGCGAAGAGGAGTGTTGGGAACAAATAGTCTTAAGCGCCTCTGTCGTGTCGAAACTCCAAGACACAAGCGAAGCAATGCAATCGAAGCACCAGCGAGTCAACCCTCGGAGGTTGATGTAACCGCTGGAGGTTACGCGAAAGTCAAAGGTCAGCGACCTTTGACCTGACAAATGCAGCGCGATTGCAAGGACACACAACTGACTCGACATTGAGCAGTTGCCCGAGTCTTACTGTATCAAACAGCAACAGTAAAGTAGTTACAGTTATGTCTCTTCATATTCTCTGTACTCATATATATATTCCTGTATCTCTTTGCTTTAATCAACTTACTTTGCCCTCACATACTAGCGCAAGGTGGTTCAAGGACTTTATTCAAAACGCTTCCGCTACTACATCATTTACTCAGACTATTAACTCTACCAAAGATCCTAGGGCTTTCAGCCCAACATCTTTCACCTCGACTGCTGCCTTCACCAACGCTTGTCTCACTCCCTGTCCCTCTCGACTTGCAACAGGTGTTGCCACCACTCCTACTGCTCCTGCTGCTTGGGAATAATGCCTCAACTATTAACGTGCCTCTTCCTCTACTCAACATTCAATGCACAAAACCTTCACCTTTGCTCTTTACTATCTCTACCCAAGGACATTGATGATTCTGCCACTGACCTTGACACTCACCTTGCCACTGCCACTGCTGCCACCATCCCGGCTGCTGGTCCTGCCAGGGCATGTGAGCTTGTGAAAGGGCTAGTGCGCTTTTTGGCACTCTCTGCTGCAATACGCCACCTTGCCATACCCAGAGCAGTTCTTCAGCTTCACACCACCGCCGTCCGCCCTCCCACACCCCACAGCACCGCACACACGGTCCCCACAAGGAGCAGGCGCACAGCTCACTAGGGTTGTTACTGGTGGAGGGATGGGAGCCTCAGCACGGGAGGAAGGGCGGTAGCACGGCTCCCCCAGCAGCATCTCTCACAGACATGCCAGCAAATTGACCCCCC
This sequence comes from Closterium sp. NIES-65, assembly GCA_948144175.1. NCBI lineage: Eukaryota > Viridiplantae > Streptophyta > Zygnematophyceae > Desmidiales > Closteriaceae > Closterium > Closterium sp. NIES-65. Next base: position 2,841,909 of record CANXME010002078.1, on the reverse strand, counting down.
CCGGCCATGGCTCGAGGTAATCTGGCAAATCTACTCTCCCCTCACTGTAGCTGCCGATAAGGGTGTAAACAAATACCACTGTATTCGTATTAGTATTCGATATTTGACAAATATCAAATACAAATCAAATACAAATGCCCCTTATTATTCGAAAGTATTCGACGTTCAAGTATTCGGTTTAGATAACCGGTTATTCGAATACATATTCGATTCGTTCTTAAGTTACTGAACCACTCAAACCAGCCGCTATTGTTCACGAAATCTTGAGTTAACAATACAAAGGACTCTACAGAACGGCCGTCAGAGCCATGCTAACTGAGCAAGGGGCCAATGAGTTAAAGAGTGTGAATGATACTTCAGTATGCATTTAAGCCCCACCGTGAATCATGAGACCCTTGTTTGAGCTACAATATGCTATTCGAAACCGTATTCGACACACCATGTATTCGAATCGTATTCGAATTCGTGGAGGGACAGGTATTCGAACAAATACAAATACAGCCAGGTATTCGACAAATATTCGTTTTAGATAACCGTATTCGAATCCGCATTCGTTTTTACACCCTTAGCTGCCGCCTCTGCCACCACTGCTGCTGCTACAGCTCCCCTTGCTGCTGCTGCTGCTGCTGCTGCTGTTGCTGCTGCTGCCAGCGCTGCTGCTACTACCCGATCCATCCTGGCTGTCCACGTCAGCACGGAACCTCGCCTGTGCCGCCTCCCGGAACATCGCAGCGACCAGCAGCTTCGTGTGCACCCGCTTGTGCACCTCCTTGCTGCCCCTACAGGGAGGGCTGAGCCCCGATGCGACGGACTCAGGGTCAAACCACTTGCCTGTAGCCCTCACACTGGACGGCCAAGCCATCACTGCAGTGGCACACCAGGTTCGCACCTCCTCCCACACCTCTCCATCATCCTCCTCTTCCACCTCTCGCCCCCCACCGTTACTTTTACTCCCTGTTCGGTGCCCTTTCCTCGCTCGATACTCTGCAATTTTCCGTTCAGCTTCCCCTCGCGCTTCCACCATCCCCATCTTCATCACCTCGTCGATTCCGAGGATGAAAATGGGCCAGTTCAGGGCGATCATGAGCAGCATGAGCAGAGGGAGCTTTTCCGCTTGATCACGAACGGAGGACAGGTTACGACTCGCAGCTGCTCTTGCAGGTGAGGGGTCGTGCAGATGCAGCGTCTGTGCAAGCTGGGTGAACTCAGGGGAGCGCGGCGGGAAGATGGAGACGAAGCGGTTGAAGAGGACGGAAGCGGGGCGGTAGGCGAAGTTGGCAATGAGAGCAGAGAAGGGAATGAAGACGTTGAATCGGGCGAAGCATGAAATGCACTTGGCGCACGCTGGGGAATCAAAGAACCAGCTGGCTGCAAACAGCAGGAATTCCACATCAGCTGTGCAGCGAATGATAGGAAGCTTCCCCTTTAAAGGCAACAGCGCGCGTGTGGGAGCATCTGAGTGGGTTTTTTGGTCGCTGCTGTCCCCCGTGTTGCTTCTGCCCCTTCCATTTCGCCCCCTCCCACACTTGCGCTTGCCTCCTCCACCCTTAGCTGCCTGCTCCAATGGCCTCTCTCTAACCTCCCCTCCACTCCCATCCTCCTCTCTTGCCGCACACCCCTCACTCTTCTCTACAATCCCCAGCCCAAAGCATCTTGCACTTGGCTCCTCAGGAAGCTTCACAGCAGATTCATCGCCCCGGGGCCACTCGTCCCACTCCAAGGAGAAGCTGGCTCCGTCCGCAGGCTTGGGGATGGCACCGAACCTAAGCAGTAGGATTGGGAGGTCGTGGAAGGGGTGCTGTATGGGCAGGACCTTGCCCAGTGGGCTGTCTTTGGAGCATTGCTTCGCTGAGATGGAATCTGAGCCGTAGATGCGCACCCACTGCAAGATGCAACTGACTCGATAAGTGAAGACCGCAAGAACGGGGTTAGAGTTAACAGGATTGCCGATAGCACCATTGTCTGCTCTCACCCCTCCGCATGCGCCTACTGCTCCACATCCCCCTCCTCTCTTACCCATCTCCTGTGCCTGCCTCGTCCTTCTCAGCCTCTCCCTGGCCTCTTCAATAGCTGCCTCCTCCACCCGAGTCTTGCTCGCGTTGTTCCCATCTAGAATGTACACTCGCCCTTGCAGTGCTTTGGCTTGGAAAATACCGAGGCGACAGCCAGGGCAAAGTCAGTGGCACCCACGCCACTCACATACATGCCCTTGGGAGTGTCCCTGCCTTCCAAATTGCTGCTGCTGCTGCTGCTGCTGCTGCTGCTGCTGCTGCTGCTGCTGCTGCTGCTGCTGCTGCTGCTGCTGCTGCTGCTGCTGCTGCTGCTGCTGCTGCTGCTGTTGCTGCTGCTGCTGCTGCCGCTGCCGCTGCCACCATTGCGCCCCCCCTCACTGCAATGACTGCACCTGAGCTCCCTCCCTTCCCCCCCTCCATGCTCCAGGATCCAAGCCATGCCATCCACAAACCTCTCCCACTCACGCCCCTTCAAATTCTCCCTCCACCTCCCACCCTTCCCATCCCTGCCACCATCACAATCACACCCATCTGCACCCTCCTTGCTGCCTGCCTGCTCCCCTCCACCACCTTCCCCTGCTGCAACCCTCCCGCTCCCAGCCTCAGCTTCTTGTGCCATGCCGCTTCCGCTGCCCATTTCTTCCGCCATGCCGCTTCCGCTGCCCATTTCTTCCGCCATGCCGCTTCTGCCCTCCACAGCCCGTGCCATCGCTTCAGCCATGAGTCGGATCCCCGTCTCCCACGACGCTTCAGGGCTCCCCATCCACGGCATCATCACCACCTCTCTAGCCATCCTGCCGTCTTTCAACCTCCCTATGTCCTCAATAGACCCCCTAACCACGCCATCTGCATCCCTTCCTGCTCCTCCCCTTCCCCTCCCATCCGCATGCACCGTCTCAGCAGCACTCCCCCCAGTTCCCTCCTTCCCCTCTCCGTGCGTCTTTTCCAGCCCGCCTGACAGCAAATGCTGCAAGAAGAACCCAAACCCTTCCTGCAGATCAGCACTCTCCTTCACCCCCAGCACCTGCACCAGTGTGGACGTGGCGACATCCGGCTGTGCATGCCGGCTTACTCCCAGTTCGACCGCGAGGGAAGGATAGGCTGAGTCATAGAGCTCCTTCTGAGCCTTCCAAAGAGTCACGAACCGAGGGAACCTCGCTACAAGAGCGAGGAAGGCAGCGAAGCTGACAGCACGGCGGTAGGCAGCCCAGCAGCTGCTGCAGCGCCAGCAGCTGGACCACGCTGCAGCAGCAGAAGCAACAGCTTCAGGTTCAGCAGGAGAGGTCGTGGGAGGAGGAGCAGAAGAATGTACAGTAGAGTCTCCAGTAGCGAAAATAGCAGGCAGGCGGGATCTGATCCTCCACAGGTCCATGAGCACGCCCACACGAGGCTCAGCCATCCACTCGAGAAGCATCGCCTCCACGCATAGGTAGGGCGCGTTTCTCTCCTTCCACTCCAACTGTACCAACGGTGGTACCCCCCCCAGGCCCCCTAGGGTCTGCACCGGCACTTTCAGGGAGAACTCGAGCTCGGCCCTGCTTTGGTGGATCGGTGGCGCAGCAGGAACGGAAGAAGGAAGCATGTTGTGTAGTTCAAGATGGAAGGTTTCGATGTTGCCAATGTTGAGAGCGCGCTGTGCTCGGTAGCTCACTGCCCTGTCGAATCAGCACTCGCATTCCTTCACCTCCCAACCGTCTCGCACGTCTACGTAGTGAACCATGTCCGCGCGCGACAGAAGCTGGAGCTTCTCTGGTCTTTCCTGAACCCTCGTTTTCTCCGTTTCCCCCACAACTGCTTTTTCTGCCTTTGCCTGTCCAAATCCTCCTGGCTTGTCTTGGACTTGCAACTCCTCCAGCATCTCCTGAACCTCCTCCGAACCTGACAGGATTTGACGTGTTGCTTCCAGAGATATAGAAGCGGAAGACGCGTTAGGGGGTATCAACGCATGAGCCCTTTCATTTCCCCCACAGCGTTCTCCTGGGAATTCTTTCATCAGTCCGTGCTCCTCCTCTTCATCGCTGCTGGAAGCAATGTGGTCCCATTTGCTGTAGTCAATAGAGCTTGTGGTAGCAGCAGCAAGAGGAGCAGCCGCATCAGGAAGCGCAGCAGAAGCAGGTGCTGCGGCTGGAGCAGGAGAAGAAGCATCAGCCGGAGGAGGGAGCACAACAGCATCCGGCGCAGAGGTGGTAGCAGCAGTATTTGGAGCTGCAGCGACAGCACGAGGCACATTGACAGCAGGGTCAGCAGCAGGACTGATCGCACCCTGTTCAGCTTTCGCCTTGGCTTTACTATGCACAGCTTTCACGGGAAGCACCTTGATGGTCGAAGTAGATTTGAGCTTCGCCTGTTCTACGGTTGAATCAGGTGAGAGGTAAACCACCTGGCCAAGTACCATAAAACGGACCTGCTGGGTCCGAGCCGCTGACCGGCTTTCCTCCAGCGCTCTCCCGCCGTCTAATGCTAGTTCTTGTGATTCGCATGGTAAGCAGTAGTTTGACAGATGGGACTTAAATAGTCTGTGGAATACTAATCGAAGAGTCTCTTTTAGAGCGACAGGTATAGCAACGTCCACGTAAGACGATTGAGATGGCTTACTTTCAGAACAGCTGTCGGTACATGATATGCTACTGACGACGCCATTGCTAGAGCATCCCGCTACCTCTTTGTTCCCATGATCGTCGGATTCACGTCGAATCAGATCAGACGGGACCCTGAACCTAACACCGAAAGACATTTCGTCGGGACGATTTCTTTAAGCGCTAGCTACGGCAAAGAAGACAACATGCTGATCGCCGGATTCACCTCGAATCAGATCAGACGGAACCCTGAAGCTAACACTGAAAGACAATTCGTCGCGACGATTTCTTCAGTGCAAGTTACGGCAAAAAAACAATGCAAATTAGAGACGAGGATTCACTCGAGGTGTTCTCAAACGAGACGAGCCGAATCTAAGGTTGAAGATGCTACCATGGGACAATATGGATGTCTGGAATGGAAGCAGCAGAAGGAATTCCGTTTTGCATCTCTGTCGTTCCAGCTGCTGTGCTGAGAAGCTTGGTTTGGTGGGTCAGACTCCGCAGTGGCAGGTCAAATGTAGCTCTGGGCGAATATGCGGGAAAGAAATGTGGAGTAACAAAACGGATACTGTACCTTTTTTATTGCCAGATTTCGCAACGAAGAATTGGGTGCAGTAGTTGCGAAAAGGGAATAGCAGGACTGGGTGCGAAGCAGGAAAACGAAAATGGATGGGGATCAACCTCACGAACAAAAGAGTTCGTTGAAATTCATGCACTCCGGTAACCAGCCCAGAGTGGTGTCACTTCGAATCTGAGCAATTTGATCGGTAATTTCGACGGGGTCGCGAACACCCGTCACTGGAAACCACTTCGTCAACGTCAGCGGAGAGGCCAGCTCAACTCCCTAGAGCCATCTTTACTGCAGGCAGCACCAGAAACAATAATCCTGCTTTCATTGTTTTTTGTGCATACCTAGAACTAGCGTCCTGGAGAACCACACCTAGCCGACCATGGAGGGTAAGTTGTTGGCGAATTTTGCGGATATGACTGAGTTGTTGCAGTTCGATTTAAAAAATTCATTTTCCAGGTCAACGCCTGTTGCACAAAGTTATTAGGGAGGGGAATTTCAGTGAAGTGCTGAAGGTTCTGGACAAGGGAGTCGACATTGAAGCGAGGGACGCTGTAAGAAAGCTCCCTTCCTCTTCGTAATCTTAACGTTCCAGAATTGAATCATGACGTCATAGTTTTCGAATTTCAGGAAGGCCAAACTCCTCTCCACGTGGCTGCAAGGCTCGGCCACGAGCGTATTGTCGACGTCCTTCTTATCAAAGGCGCGAAAGCTGAAGCACGTGACACTTGGGTTCGTAGCATGCAAATCGATTGCTGTTTTTTCCACGAACATCCGTTCAAAATTCTCGTCGCATGTATCAGGGCCAATGGACTGCTCTGCATCATGCCGTTTGGGGAGGTGGAACTGGAGCGGTAAAGCGTTTGCTTGACCATTCCGTTGACAAAGATGCTCAAGACAAGGTTAGATTTGTTGTGTTTGAATGCAATTTTCCGGTGCGTCAGTCATATTCACTCCTACTACAGGAAGGTCAAACGCCTCTCCATCTCGGAGCAATGCTTGGACGTATCGTGGAAGTCATCATGCTGTTAGAATCTGGAGCCAATCACGATGCACGGGATCAGGTAGTTCTTGGCAGTCGTGAGACATGCCTTCCACTATTTACTGAAACGAGAATTGCCATGCAGAAATTCTTTACTCCGCTGCACTGCGCAGCAGCATTCGGCACAGTCGAGCTCGCACAAGTATTGCTGCAAAGAGGAGCTGACAAGACTGCCAAGACCAAGGTAAGATCCTCAAACCGAGACATTTCCAATACAGCCCAAGTTAACCTAATCTGTTTCAGGATGGGAAGACGCCATTGCAAATAGCCGAGTCTAATAAGCGACATGATGTTGTCCAAATGTTTCATCGTTATGGATCAAAGCGATCAAGTCAGGTATGTTGCACTTCTGTTACTGAGGCATTGTTGCCTGTGAACATGGTGGTTCCTGACATTGCCATATTTCAGGTAAATGCTGCTTCTATTCAAGGAACTATCAGTCAAGTGGAGATAATGAAGCGAGCTGAAAATTCTGTCGGCAAAGCATATGATGAGATTGCTGTTCGAGAAGCATCAGGCAGGATCGAAAAGCTCGAATTATCTCTACAAGAAGCACAGAAGAAGGCTGTAGCTGAAGAAAAGAGGAGACTTGGAGCTGAGGCGAAGTTCGTCACTGAGTCCAACAAGCGGAAGGAGGCCGAAGCAAGAGCCTTGGATGAGGAGAAAAAACGGAAGGATGCAGAGGCACGGAAGAGGGTTCTCGAAAAGCAAATGGCTGACGCTATGCACACAGCAAGTGAAGGGGAACAACTGAGACAAGAGATGGAAAACCAGCTTGATTCTGAGAGGTCTTTTCGGATCAATGCCGAGAAAAAAGTTGTTGAACTTCAACGGAGGCTGGAGCTGGTGGAATGCCAGCTGCATGAGGCTGCACATTTAAGACGCATGGCAGAAGTCAAGGCGAAGGAAGAAGAAGAGAAGCGGCAGAAGCTTGAGACAGCATTCAATGAGGTTGAGAAAACGCATAAGGAGTACAATATGAAAGTGAAGGCTGATCAGGAGGTGTTGAAGGGCATGACCTTGAAGCTTGAGGAGTCGGAAAACAAGCGACTGGAGCTGGAGCTGAAGTTGAAAGAGGAAGCTGAAAGGTGTCGCAAGATGGAAGCGTTTAATCGCCAGGAATTGAAGCTCAGAAAGGAGGAGGAAAAAATGCGAAGGGAGTTTCAGGCCAAGCTTCAGGAGGAAGGAAAGAAGCGGTCTCTGGCAGAGCTCAGAAGTGGAGATGAGGCAAAGAAACGGGCGCGAGCTGAGATTAAGGCTCTGGCGGAAGAGGGCAAGGTGCATGAGCTGGAGGCGAAGCTTGGTGAAATGCTGGCCAGGAACAAGGAGCTGGAGAGGAAACTTGCTAATGCACAAGACTCCCTTAAGAAGGATCTGCACGGTGAAATTGCTGGTACGGTGCTTGGGGAGGAAAGATCAGAGAACTCGCAACAGCGGAAAGATGTTGAAGATGCCGAGACAGTGAAGGAGGGCGAGAGAGAGAACAGGAAAACAGATCCCTTGGGTGCTGATGTCAACGGTGCTGCAGTGGCTGAAGAACTGTTGTCCCAGGAGACTGGAGTGAGCCCTCAACATGAAGAACTGTGGAGGCTGAGGGAGTTGGTGAAGGTGCAGGAGCGCCAGCTTGATGAGTCCAAGGAAGTGATCAAGACGCTTATGTCTGCAGCTGAGATGGGAAGTTCAGTCAGGACATCTCGGGCTTCAAATGACCCTATCTCTCACGCGAGATTGTCTGCAGCAGAACCTCCTGCTGGATCCACAAGTGAGGCTGATGAGGAAGAGGAAAGTGCAAAGGAGCCAGAGAATCAGCAGCAGCCCTTCAAATCAGATGTTGAAGTCTTGAGGTCTGAAAACGCATCTCTTCATTCTGCACTGCAGAATCTTTCTGCGAAGGTAAAACCTGCAATCCCTTCTGAATCTTGTATGTATAGTATGTTCCTAACGTGCATTTCTCATGTGCAGATCCTTGAACACTCTGATTGCAAGAGCATGATTGAAGATCTCCATGCTGAGAGGAAGAATCTGAAAGAGCAGCTGGCTCATGAAAAGAAATTACGTGAAGGCCTAAGCATTGAAGTGAAGGAAGCCAAACGGAAGAAAGAGGAAGCAGAGATAAAGGCTGCAGCTATGAAGGAGTGTCTGGCAAAAGTTGAAGTAGGAGGACATCCTTCCACTGCATCTCCAAAGGATAGTCCCAGCAAAGGACCAACAATGCTGGAGAAGCTGAAGATGCGGACACCACGGGTGTTTGAAATTCAGCACAAGTGATGCAGTTGTTCTGAACATGGTGGTGAAAGTAGAGAATGCAGGAAGGGTTGCCACATGCATGTATTTTTCTCGTCTATGGGCATAATGGATTCGCTGTTTTGACTAAGCATAGAGCGGTTCAAATCAAATGATGGTGTTACACGAACAAGAATAAATTGCACTTCTGTTATGCACTGTTTTTTTTTTCAATTCAAATTGCAGTTTTGATTCAGCACAATCATGCTTTCCCTTGACTCAACCTCTCTTGCACATGCTTCAGAGCTCGCGCAGCTGCCTCATTTGCAGGTACCTTCTCTTCCACCAGGAGACGTTGAAACTCTTCACGTACTGCCACAGCAAATTGCTCTCTAGCCGCTGCTGCTGCCGCTGCTGCAGCTGCTGCGGTAACCACTGAAGATGGCAGTGAAGCTTTTCCCCCATCACAAACGGCATGGCTATTGCCGTCCACAGCTCCTGTGGCTGTATGTGTATTCTGATCATTTGCCTGTGCAGGCTGCTGGCGTGCAGTGTAAAGGTCAAAGCACGCAAGCTGAAGGCAGCTGCAGGAAGGATCTCGGACGGCTGAGATGACAAGCCTGCGAGACAAATAAGGGGAGGGAAGGAAGGGAGGGGTAATTGCCAGAGTTTCTTGTGAATCTTACAATTGCCCTGTTAGCTGGGCTGTACAGTCAAGTTACAAAGTGACCCCTGCCATGTTGCAAACGTTTAAGGCTGTGAAATGCAGAGTTGCCCTGATATGGTTTGGCATTTGCCACATACAGATCTGCAGATGCAAAGATGAGTGGTAGGAAAGCATAGAAGAAACGACCTCCACAAAGCTTCATAGCTGCACAGCAAGGCACATTCCTCAATGGGTCTAGCTTTGTTTTGGTACCTGAATAGAGTCGCTCGGTGGGGCAAAGCTGTACCTGAATAGAGTCGCTCGGGGCAAAGCTGTATCTGAATAGAGTCGCTCGCTGGGGCAAAGCTGTACCTGAATAGAGTCGCTCGCTGGGGCAAAGCTGTACCTGAATAGAGTCGCTGGGTTTTGTTTAGCTGAGCCGATTGGAAACACTCGAGTCTGATGCCTGCTGCTGAATTGCACAGCAGCCTGTGTGTCCAGAACGCCCCAAGTCTTTCCGCCGTCCTTGCTGGCTTGCAGCGACCTGATACAGTGTACGGAGTGCATGGGTGGAATGGTATATTTCACAAAATCACGCATTGTACAGTGTTTCAATGAAGTGATGAAAATCTGGCAGTTAAAAAAATCTAGAGGTTGATTGAAACGAATGTGTTGTTCTTCACTACCATCAAAAACCTTATTTGAGACTCACCAGCAGCAGGGGTCCCTTTCTGGGCAATCATTCGCCGATGTAATTGAATACATGGTGACTGTAACAGGAGCGGAGCCACTGAGCCGATACTGTAACCATGCACCTGCCAAAGGGAGTGCCACCAGAACAAAAAGAACGTTCACAGAAGGACAATAATGTTTGGTCTGATGCCACAAGCTGGATTCAGCTCGAGATTGCACTCACAATTAATGAAGCATGTGAATGCCTTGGATGGCATTGGATGGCACGTCATGGCATGGCACGTCAGGGTGAGTTTTGAGTCGACTCAAAACTCACAGGGAGTGCCACCAGAACAAAAAGAACGTTCACAGAAGGACAATAATGTTTGGTCTGATGCCACAAGCTGGATTCAGCTCGAGATTGCATTCACAATTAATGAAGCATGTGAATGGCTTGGATGGCATTGGATGGCACGTCATGGCATGGCACGTCACGGCATGGCATGGCATGGCATGGCATGTCATGGCATGGCATGGTATGGCAAGTAACGTCACAGCATGGCACAATGGTGGTGTTCTGGTGACTCCTGCGGGGGGGGGGGGGGGAGGAGGGGGGGCGAATGTAACTGATGATGGTTCCGAAAGGTGTTTCAGGGCTCGATTTCTCCACCTCCCGCTTTTGAGTCGACTCAAAAGCAGATTTCTCCACCTCCCACTTTTGAGTCGACTCAAAAGCAGATTTCTCCACCTCCCGCTTTTGAGTCGACTCAAAAGCAGATTTCTCCACCTCCCGCTTTTGAGTCGACTCAAAAGCAGATTTCTCCACCTCCCGCTTTTGAGTCGACTCAAAAGCAGATTTCTCCACCTCCCACTACAACCGAAGATGGGAAATTTCGGGCGCGAGGGGTGGAAGGCTCCGACGGTAAATGAAGAACCTGTGGGTACATTTTCCTGGTCCAGAAACGGGGGTATCGCATTTGGCGCGAACAGGGAAAAATGGTTACAAACATAAACTAGGGTGACTCCTTCTCGAAACAAACAGCTCACCAGGAACAAACACCTCACCAGGAACAAACACCTCACAAGGGTTTGCACTAAGAAGGGGACGTTGTTTTTTTTTTTTTTTCCTGGTTCTTGCGCGTGTGTGTGCGGCGTGCAGTCAAGCAGTCTTTAGTTTCACGGGTAGAACGTTGGTGTTCCTACCCCCAGCTCCTCTCTTCTCTGGCTGTCCCACTTCCCCGTGAAGAGTGGTTGCCGGAAGGCAAGGCGAGAGAGGCAAAATTTGCCTGAGGAGGAAGGTGGGGAGGGTAAATGTGCAGCTTCCAAGTGGTCCACATCCCTGAGGGTAAATGAGTGTTCTGTTGGCATTTACCTTCGTTTTGGTTCAGAGGACAAATAGGTGGCTCGGCACGGTTATACGGGCTGACCGGCGTGTCTAACCAAAAAACGCAGAGGGGAAGATTCCTATTTCCCCTCGCTCCCCCTCCGCCAGTGCCTAGAGAACACCACCAGTATGGCATGGCAGCTGGGAACATCTTACCTTTCCCTCCCTCATGGTGCAGCCATTTGGTGTGCAGCGCTGCATCGCATGCTGAGACGGCCTGGGACGGAGGGCAGAGCAGAGGGATGGAGGGACGGGGGATGCATGGATGGGTGTGGCATATGATGGTTATGCACATGGAAACATGCCAGAACATCACATTTATTTGATGTGCAGCGATGCATCACATGCTGATATCGCCTTGGACGGAGGGCAGAGCGGATGGATGGATGTAAAGTGAGAGCATTCATTGAGTTGAGACACACACCCCACAGCCACAGTGAAACAGAGTAAACTCTTCCATCCACAGCCACACCCACCCATCTCACCATCACTCCCATCTCACCATCTCATTGGGTGTGTTCTCCCCATCTGCTGACACCCAGCCGCAACACACCCAGACAGTCACGGCATGGACTGAGCTGAGAGCATTCATTCAGTTGAACCACTCTACAACCATCTCAACACCTCACCATCTCATTGGGAGCGTTCTCCCCATCTGCTGACACCATGCCACCACACACCCTCTCATGCTGCACCAACCCCTGCAGCCACGATGCATCTCCACCCCCACCATTCCCGGCCCGCATCTCCAATGCCTGCTTGACACGTGGCAGCACCTCCTGTGCTGCCTCCATCGCCATAGCTGCCAGCACAGCCCGTTTTCCGTACCTCCACCCTCCCACCCCTTTTTCCTCCGCCACTACTCCCCCCTTTTCTTTCCTCGCCTCTGCACTGGCCCCCTCTACTCCTTCAGCTTCACACTCCTTCACCCCGACTATCCACCCCGCCCCCTCACTCCCCTCCTTCTCTCCCTCCTCCTCCTTCCAGATCTGAACCCCCATGGCAGTCAGGAGGGATAGCAGGGGAACAGCAGCAGCAGAAGAGCCACCACTACCAGCAGAGGTACCGGAAGCAGCAACCGCACCACCAGTCCCACCAACCGTAGACGTCGCCAGTGCATCCAAGAGTATCGTGCGAAAGGGATCGCATCGATTGTCGTTGAATGGCAACGAGCGGGAGCGGAAGGGGAGCGAGCGGAGAACAGAGAGCAGAGAGAGGAGAGCGTCTAAAGATGTGCCTAGCGACTTCTGCGCTGTTTCTGCTGCTGCTGATGCTGCTTCAAGACTTGGAGAGCCAATAACATAACGACACATGTCCCCTACAGCAAGCAGCGGTGCACCCACATGCTCATCCACCATCCTCCTCTCCAACCTCCCATCCTTCCCCTCTTTCCCCTTGTCCCCCCCATCACCCTCACCATTCTCCAACCCCAGTTCCCCCCTCGCTGCTCTCCACTCCACAGAACCAGTCTGCCTCCCTCCCAACACCACACCATCCCTTACCCCTCCCTCTTCTCCTCCTCCCTCCTTCCCTCCTCCCCTCCCTCCACTCAGCTCCTCTCTCTCCCTCGCATCCCTCTCCTCCAACCGCCTCCTCTCGTCCACATTAAGACTGGCTCGAGCTCTTGCTGTCACCGCTGCCACTGCCGTTGCCACAGCTGCCTCTGATGCTTCTGTCCGCCTGTGCTGGAGCTGATTAGAGGGAGCGGGTTTGGGTGGGTGGAGGAAAAGTGGGAGGGGGGAAAGGGGGAAAAGGAAGGATGGTTGAGGACGAAAAGAGAAGGACTGTCTGCAGCTACCGCTAGCTTCAATCAGCTGCCGCTGCGACTGAGGCCACTGTGCTGCCACCTTCTCTCTTTGAACAGCCTCCTCCCATCTACACCAAGCCCAGCTCGAGCCCTCGCTGTCACCGCTGCCACTTCTGCTGCTACTCCCACCTCTGATGCTTCTGCCCGCCTGTGCTGGAGATGAATGGGAGGAGGGTTTCGGCGATTGGGAGAACAGTGGGAGGGAGGGGGAAACGCTGGTTGCGGACAAAAAGCGAGCAATGGTCTGCCGTTGTCATCACCACCACTGCTGCTGCCACTGCTGCTGCTACAGCTGCCTCTGATGCTTCTGTCCGCGTGTGCTGTAGCTGATTGATCGGGGAAAGAGAGTGTTGAACGGTCGGGTGAGGAGGAAGGATGCGTTAACACTGAGCTCAGGTCGGGTGAGGAGGGAGGCGAGGAGAAGGAAGGATAGCTGAGCTGGGCTTGAGTTGATTGTGGTTTGGGTGGTTGGGTGGGCGGTAGCGGGAGGCAGGGGGTGTGGCAGGAAAGGTGGTTAGAGAAGCTGAGTGAGCAATAGCCTGCACTTGTAACTACTCCGCTGTTGCTCCTGTTGCTCTTACTGCTCTTGTAGCTCTTGTTCCATGTCATGAGATGTGAAGGTGTTGTTTCAAGAGCCCTCGTTTGACTTGTGAGTCTGGTTTTGAGTCGACTCAAAAGCTGTTCCATGGCATGTGATGTGAAGGTGATGATGTTTCAAGAGCCCTCGTTGACTTGTGAGTCGTTCGTGACCAGTGACAGTGACCTACTTACACACGTGACCAGTGACAGTGACCTACTTACACACGTGACCAGTGACAGTGACCTACTTACACACGTGACCAGTGACAGTGACCTACTTACACACGTGACCAGTGACAGTGACCTACTTACACACGTGACCAGTGACAGTGACCTACTTACACACGTGACCAGTGACAGTGACCTACTTACACACGTGACCAGTGACAGTGACCTACTTACACACGTGACCAGTGACAGTGACCTACTTACACACGTGACCAGTGACAGTGACCTACTTACACACGTGACCAGTGACAGTGACCTACTTACACACGTGACCAGTGACAGTGACCTACCTCGCTCCATTTTCGTGTGTATCTTCTGATGACGTCAGCAACCCCATCCCTCCCCACTCCAAACACGTACGACAGCTTCTTGCCCCACCTGTGCACCCATCCACCAGATTACACAAGAGTCCATGCATGGAACAACAAGGTGATTTAATTTGACTCAAAAATCACGTACAACAGCTTCTTGCCCCACCTGTTCACCCGAGAACAGTAGACAATAGAAAGAGTCACAGCATTTGATTGCAGGTGCTACCTGCTCTGCAGTGCTACCTGCTCTGCAGTGCTGTATGCATGCATCCATAGCAAACTGTGTCTGCAAACAGCACTGGGACTGGTGGAAACGACAAATGGGTGCAAACAACCCTTTTATTTTAACTTCATGGCATGGTTTGATAAACCGGTGGCTGACAGCCAGTCAGTCAGACCTACAAGCAGGGGTGTCGACAGCTGTCAAAATCTTTATCTTCCTATAGATCAATAGATCTCTCAAATCAAGGATCTGTGGCGCAATGGTAGCGCGTCTGACTCCAGATCAGAAGGTTGCGTGTTCGATTCACGTCAGATTCAAAACCTGCTTTTTTTCCTCCTAGCGGTTCTCCCCAAGCCGCGAGCTGCAACGACCATGTTTGCGTCTTGTGTTCATGCCCTGTGATGTGCTGCGATCCAACGGCTTGGAGGGAAAATGACCTGGTCGACACCGCATCACTGAGATGTGCAGTTCTCGTTTTGTGTAACGGATGATTTGCAGGGCTTTATGGCTGGAACCAGGTCAGTCAGAGTCAAAGACTCTTCTGGCCCAGGAGTGGACCAATGCAAGCCACTGGAGTTACCACTCGTTACAATCACCCCGGCTCACAATCAGTTTTCTTTTCCATGATTATAGGAGGACCCTGGCGAGAGGACGAGGGGTGGCGCGAATCCACCGGCCATGTTGATGATACTTTTGAGAATTCTCAAAAGCAACATCCACATAAGGGACCCAGGCGAGAGAGGACTAGGGGTGGCAAACCCACTGCCCATTTCGTGCGACGTTTTTTATTTGACGAAAGGATACGCGCAAATAAAGTCGGCCTACCTCGCTTTCGCCCTATTGCATTGCACCGCGGTTAAATAACAGATGGTGATTACTCTTGCCTTGCCCAGGAATTCATCCCAAGTGGCAAACCTCACCACAAAACCATCCCCACCTAGCACTAGCCATTCCCACCCCACCCAAACCCCCCATGCAACCACTCTCCACCCACCCTTTTTCGTAGAGCAGAGGCGTGTCAAAGGCTGCTTCACACGGGTCCAGATGCAGCCACCTGCACGGGGGTGGGAGGGGGAAGTGTTTTTTGCTCTTAGAAAAACAGATGCAGTGTGTGAAACTTTCTAGCACACCAGACATCACAACACTAAGCTCACTCACCCTATCTTTGATCCCTCATCACGAATCAAATTGCACGCACCTCTGCTTAGCAAGAGAGTAGCACTCAGTCAACACATGATCCGTCCAATCCACTGCCTGTCATCCCCGCCACAGTATGGCCGCCATACCCACCAAGTAACTCTGCCACCTTTGCCCACCACTAGTAGAACCCATTGCACGCACCTCTGCTTGGCATGCGAGTAGCACTCCGTCCACACATAGTCCGTCAATCGGACTCGGTCAATTCAATTCACCCACTTCCACTGCCTCTGATCTGCTGCTATCCTCACGACGACCCCCACTACACGCACCTCTGCTTGGCATGCGAGTAGCACTCCGTCCACACATGATCCGTCCAATCCACTGCCTGTGGATATCACATGCACACGCACACGCACATGCACACGCACATGCAGGCATGCAGATTTGCAAACATGCAATTGTACCATCCACGACCCACCCATGCATGCATGCATGCATGCACATGTGAACAAACATGCAAAATTTGAATGAAGACAAACGCATTATCTCAAGACTGAATTGAGCAGAACTGCATCAGCTAGCATAACCACAGCCACGTGTATGAAGAAGTGTTTTGAGACGTCTCAAAACACTTCTCCATGCACAGCCACAGCCGCTCACATGTTATCCATCACCTCCACACGCCTGCCTGGAATCAGTATAGTCATTCACATACAGCTGCCGAGCATCGCTATAATCACACCTGCCTGGCATCGCAATAGTAACTTACACCTGCCTGGCATCATAGCCAAGAGCCCGGCAGCAGGGGGTGAAGGTGTTTTTTTGTAGAATTCGCATAACTGAAGCATGCATAGTCTTCCTATAGCCACAGCACACACTCACACACACCTGCCTGGCATCGCTACAGTCACATCACAACACACCACACCACACCACACCACGCGCACTTGCCTGGGATCGCTACATCACATCACATCACACACACACCTGCCTGGCATCGCTACAGTCACATCTACCTGCCTCTCTATGATCACACACACCTGCCTGGCATCGCTACAGTCACATCTACCTGCCTCTCTATGATCACACACACCTGCCTGGCATCGCTACAGTCACATCTACCTGCCTCTCTATGATCACACACACCTGCCTGGCATCGCTACAGTCACATCACACCACACCACACCACACCACACCACACCACACCACGCGCACTTGCCTGGGATCGCTACATCACATCACGTCACACACACACCTGCCTGGCATCGCTACAGTCACATCTACCTGCCTCTCTATGATCACACACACCTGCCTGGCATCGCTACAGTCACATCTACCTGCCTCTCTATGATCACACACACCTGCCTGGCATCACTACAGTCACATCTACCTGCCTCTCTATGATCACACACACCTGCCTGGCATCATAGCCCAAAGCCCGGCAGCAGAGAGTGAAGGCATTGGCCCACTCGCCACAGCGGCCCTCCCTGGTGTCCAGAAGCTGGGTGGTGGGAGGGGGGGAGGGAAGGGGGAAGGGAGGTTGAGAAAGAAGGGCAACCGTGGATGGATGGGACAGCTCAGCCCTCGCAGAGAAAAGCAGAGAGTGAAGGCGTTGGCCCACTCCCCACAGCGGCCCTCCCTGGTGTCCAGAAGCTGGGGAGAATGGGAGGGAAGAATGAGAAGGGGAGGAGGAAAAGGAAAGGGAAGAAGGCCGGATGTGAACCAGCTCAGCCCTGTCCACAGTGGCATGAAGAGAGGACGGTTCATACGGAGGAGATGACAGGTTACACCGAGGACCTGACAGGTCAGACAGAGGAGGTGACACGTCAGACCAAGGCGGCATATGAAGGCAAGGCAGTAGTGGATGGATATGGAAGACTATTGTTGTATCGCACAAAGTGACACACGGCACATGGGTAACTCTTGAGTCGACTCACAAGTCAACTGATGTTGGAGTCTTTTTTTAGAAATTTTGAGAGAGAATTCTAAAAAATGACTTTTGAGTCGACTTAGAAGTTCCCTAATGCTGATAGGTGAGGCGCACGCAGTCCTGTCCCTGTGCCTTTATCTGAATCTGAATCTGAATCTGTATCTGTATCCATATCCATCTTTGTGCTTCCTTGTGCCTCCTTCTGACTAACCTTGGCAGGGTCGTTGTACCGCACGAAGCGAGCCACCGTGCCGCACTGCTTGCACCTGACATGACATCAACACCCAACCCCACCAAGCACACACTCAGAACAAGAAAGTCAGATTAAGGGATGAATAGGACGTCTCAAAAGGCACTCACACCCACCCGCACCGCACGCACACAGAACGATGGGGAAGTTGGGTAATCAGCAGGTAATCAGTGGAAGGAGAGTGCTGTTGCTGTGTAAGGCACAAGTGCAGAAGCAGAAGCGTAGACACTTCTAACGCTCAAACCTATGCCTCACAACCCCCCTCTCTCCTTCCCCCTTCCCCACCCCCTTTTTCTTTCACCTGTGCAGCTCCACGCAGTTACCCCTCCATTGCAGGTCATCAGTGGATGGAGTGCTGCTGCCGTGGAAGGCACAGGTCGGGGTGCGGCAGCATATACACTCCTAACGCTCAAACCTGTGCCTCAAAACCCCGCCCCTCCCTCCCTCTCCTCCCCTGCCCTCGCCCCTCACCTGTGCAGCTCCACCCGCTCCCCCCCCCATAGCAGATCATCAGTGGATGGAGTGCTGCTGCCGTGGAAGGCACAGGTGGGGGTGCGGCAGCGGGGGCATGGAGGGGAGTCCACCCATCTGCATAGAGGGGCGGGGACAAGGACAGAGGAGGCAAGATAGACAAGGAGTGAGCATAGGGGTGAGGGCTGGAAGGGGCAGGTGATGGGTGATGGGGTTGTGGCAGCGGGGGCACAGGGGAGAGTCCATCCATTTGCATGGGGAAGCAGGGCGGGCAGCAATAGGGAAAGGCGGGAGGGAGGGAGGGAGAACGGGGGGCAAGGGGCAGGGTAGGTGTTGAGGACTAGTCCAGGAAGGACCGATAAGGCAAGGTGGGAGTACGGCAGTGAGTGAGTATATGTAGGGAGTACAGCAGGGAGCTAAGTCAACCCACTCCTGTCCTGTGGAAAGAAACCGCACTTTACTCACCTGCATTCAACTGAACCGCACTGCAATCACCTGACGGCGGTTCCAGCGCATACGTTCACAGCTCATCCTGTGCGGTTAATCCTATTGCGCCCTGGTGCAAAACGGTAAAGATTACCAACCGCTGTGCACCGCCTGATATCGTCTTGCACCATGACGGATGAACTGAAAACGTATGCTTTGGACACGCCCTCCTGAACAACACTGCAATCATTTGAACCTCACTGCTATCACCTGAACTGCAATCACCTGAACCGCACTGCAGTCACCTGAACCGCACCGAAATCACCTGAACCGCACTGCAATCACCTGAACCAGGACTTGAACCAGACCAGTAGCTGCCTCAACAGAGCGTCACGAAACTCTTCCTCTGACGGCTGGTACTGGCCTTGCTGCGGTGGGGATGAGGGGAGGAAGAATCAGAAGCAGAAGGGGCAGAAGCATGAGAGCAAGGATGACTTGAGTTGACTCAAAATAACAGCAGCTGCCTCAACACAGCGTCACGAAACTCCCCTTCCGACGGCTGGTACTGGCCTTGCTGCGATGGGGATGGGATGGAGGCAGAGGCAGAAGAGCAGGTGTGTTTTGAGTGGATTCACAACACAGCAGCTGCCTTAACACAGCATCAAGGAACTCTCCTTCTGATGGCTGGTACTGGCCTTGCTGCGATAAGAAACAGGTGGTGACAGGGGGAGGCAGAAGCATTAGGGCAGGCGTGTTTTGAGTCGACCCACAACACAGCATCACAGGATGATGGGGAATGGAAGGGGCAGAAGAGGGAGAAGAGGCAGAAGAGGCAGAAGCAGACGAGCGAGTGTGTTTTGAGTCGAACCCACACCATTCCATTCCACCCAACCCGATCCCACCTGACTTGATCCCACCCGACTGAACCGATCCAACTCGACCTAACCCGACCTAACCCGGCCCGGCCCAGTCCGGATCTATGATCATCCTCCGTGCCTACTAATGCGAACCTTAGCTAAGGGAATGCTGCCTCCTACAGCTGCCTCCTCCAGCTGCTGCTGGAGAGGAATGAGGCAAACCCTGACCTGACTTGCTTGGATCCAATCCAACCGATCTTCAGACATAATTCTCAGGGAGCAGCAGTAGCGAAGCTAGGCTTAAAGCAGAAGAACAAACAGCTAGTATTGTACTCGATGTGTAAGACTAAGCGTTCAAAGAGATCTCAGAGCCAACCTCTTGGTTTGGATCCAAACCCTGACCTGACTTGCTTGGATCCAATCCAACCCCTTCAACCCATCTGATCCCGACCCATGCCCATGTGACAGTCATGCCCTTTGCCTACTGAGACTGCAGTTGACTTTTGAGTCGACTCAAAAGTCAGTTTGGATCCAAACCCTGACCTGACTTGCTTGGATCCAACCCCTTGAACCCATCCGATCCCGACCCATGCCCATGCGACAGTCATGCCCTTTGCCTACTGAGACTGCACCGGCCTCCTCCAGCTGCTGCAGGGGAATAAATGAGGCGGACACCAAAACCACCTCACCCAACCGACCAGACCCAACCCGATCCAGACAAAGTTACCATGCGTGCTTACTGAACCTTACCTTGGCTAGGGAGACTGCAGCGCCCTCCTCCAGCTGTTGCAGGGGAATGAGCCGGACCCCGACCCCGACCCCACCCCACCCCACCCCACTCGACCCCCACCCCACCCCACTCGACCCCCACCCCACCCCACCCCGACCCCACCCCACCCCGACCTATGACCACGGCCCATGGTTACTGAGGCGAACCTTACCTTGGCTAGGGAGACTGCAGCGGCCTCCTCCAGCTGTTGCAGGGGAATGAGCGAGCGCGCCTTGGCTTGGCGTGATGGATCCTCGTACTGGAAGGGCAGGGTGTGGGACGAGAGAAGAGATGAGGGATGAAAAAACAGGCAGTAGATGAAGGGACTTCTGAATCGACTCAAAAGTCACCTCTGCTGCAGAGGAATGAGCGGGCGCGCCTCGGCCTGGCTTGATGACGAGTCCTCGTACTGTCGGAAAGTGAAGTGTGGAGTGGAGTGTGTGTAGAGAGGGATGAGGGATCGCAAGTGATATGAGGGAATGAGTGGAGGGCATGCGAAAAAATAATGCCCGAGGGGGAGCCAAGGCCTGAAGAGGAATGAGCGAGTGCGCCTTGGCCTGGCGTGATGGGTCCTCGTACTGGGGGGTTGTGGTGTGTGGAGTGTGTGGAGTGTGTGGAGTGTGTGGAGTGTGTGGTGTGTATGGGAGAGGGTGAACATACACAGGGGGGGGCACAGGAGAAAAAGTAAGGGGAGAGGGGGTCAATAAACTGGTGCACGGGAATGAGCGATCAAGGTGCTTACTACTAGCACAGAGATTAGTGGTCAGCGATTGATGGAATCATAGCCCAAGATAGTGCACCGCATCGCACTGCACTGCATCACATTGCACTGCTCTGCACTCCACTCACCTGCAAAGCATTGCTCCATTGTGACAGCAGTCGCCCCTCCCCTCCAATGCCGCCTGACCAAGTCACCCACCCACCCCCCCTTGCCTTGCCCGTCTTGCACACAACACGCTGCACCACGTGGCACCGTATTGCACCGCACTGCACCGCACTCACCTGCATGACATTGCTCCACAGCGACAGCAGCCGCCTCTCCAAAGCCGCCTGACCCTGCTGCTGCTGTGGCGGCTGCTGCTGCCCCCTCATCTGCTGCAGCATGGCCTGCATGGCATGTGCTTCTGACTGCTGCATCTGCTGTGCCAATGCTGCATCCTCCTCCTCCTGACATGCCATGCCATGCCATTGCAATATAAAGCACCATGACATGCCATGCCATGACATTACCGCGTCATGCACCATGGCATGTCATGTAATGTGATGGTGCCAAAGAAGAGGGAAATCATGAGAGGGGGGGGGGGGGGGGGGGGGGGGAAGGCGGGAGGGGTAGAGGGGGAGGCACAGCGCATCAGATGCAGTGACTTGAACTGGTGACATGTGTTTTGAGGCGCCTCAAAACACACCTCACTACAGCGCATCGGATGCAGTGACGAGAACTGGTGATATCGGCTTGTGTGCACAACGTACTGAAGAAGAAGCGTGTCGTGTTCAGATGCACAGTGAGAGGGGGGGGAGAGGGGAAGGAGGGGGGAGGGGTAGAGGGGGGGGGGGGTGGTAGAGGGGGGGGCACAGCGCATCGGATGCAGTGACGTGAACTGGTGACATCGGCTTGTGTGCACAATGTACTGAAGACGACGTGTGTCGTGTTCAGATCAGATGCACAGTGAACCGTGAACGCATGAACACGCATGAACACGCATGAACACGCATGAACATGCATGAACACGCATGAACACGCATGAACATGCATGAACACGCATGAACACGCATGAACATGCATGAACACGCATGAACATGCATGCACTGGAAAAAGGGCAACAGGGCAGGCAGGGCATGCAGGCAGCAGGAGTGCTGAAACAAAAGAGCATCCACACACGCCACATACCGTCGCCTTGCGATTTCCGCATCATCCTCCCTGCTCCTCATTTAATGGGTGTCAGTTAACGCATGCAGGAACGCTGATACATGCACACATATTGACATCCACACACGCCACATACCTGCAGTCACCTTACGAGTTCCGCATCTTCCTCCCTGCTGCTCTCCCCCTTACCACCCTTAGGATCACGACGAGGAGCTCGCAAGGCGCCAATAGAGCATGCAGGAGCGCTGAAACAAAAGAGCATCCACACACGCTACATACCTGCAGTCGCCTTGCAAGCTCTGCATCATCCTCTCGGCTGCTCTCCCCCATACCACCCTCCTTCCCTTCCTCCTCCTTAGTCGCCTTCGCCTCCCCCTGCTACATACCTGCAGTCGCCTTGCAAGCTCTGCATCATCCTCCCTGCTGCTCTCCCCCGTACCACCCTCCTTTCCTTCCTCCACCGTCGGCCCCTTCTCTCCCTCCGCCCCCTCTGAACCCTTCTCCCCCGTCTCCCCCTCTGCCCCCAGCCTCCCCCGATCGTGCAGCAGCAGCACCGCACCAGTGGCCGGCAGGAGGGAGGCCAAATCCGCATGCGGCGAGGAGAGGTCAAGGGAGGGACCGGAGGAGAGTGAGAGCTGCAAGGGGACCAGGGGAAAGGCAGTAAGAAAGGAGGTGATTCCTGAATAGGCTTCCCTATCGTGCAGCAGCAGCACTGCGCCAGTGGCCGGCAGGAGAGAATCCAAATCCGCATGCGGTGAGGAGAGGTCAAGGGATGGGTCAGCGGACAGGGAGAGCTGCACGGGCGAATGGGAAAGGGGAGGGAGAAAGAACGACCGAATATGTTACAAGGCGCATCGAGATTGAAACGACATGTGGCGAGTGAGGAGTGGTCACGGGACGGGCCGGACGAGAGGGAGAGCTGCAAGGGCGGGCGGAGGGGGGAGAAGAGCAGCCGCTGGTAAGTGGGGATGGCCTTTAACATGAATGAGCATGAGGTGTGGAGAGACGACAGGTCAACGGAAGGAGAGGTCAAGAGACAGGCCGGATGGCAGGAAGAGCTGCCTGCAAGCCTGCAAGGTCAACACGGTCAAATTGATTTATCTGATGAGCTTAAGGGAGTTCCCCATCCAGTCCTAAAGAAACATTGATGCTCGACGTACCACTTGGTTCTCTGGCTCGACTCCTGTGAGCGAGAAGATTTGAATCTGCAACACCTGTGCAACAATGGACGGCCAGGGATGGACGGCAAGAGATGGACGGCCAGGGATGGACAGCAAGGGATGGACAGCAAGGGATGGACAGCAAGGGATGGACAGCAAGGGATGGACAGCAAGGGATGGACGGCCAGGGATGAATTGGGAGGAAATGGGGAGTCGACGGGGACACGGGTGGAGGAGGTGAGGGGGGGTGAAATGTGGCCCGATTCACATCATGCAACGGAAGGGCGGTGTCGGCACATGCACCAGACCAGATAGGTCCGAGTGGGAATATGGATCAGCTGGCTGGGCTGATTTCTGAGGTATAGCAAAATCAGAGGACTGGGAACAAGCTACTTGGGCTGGATGCATGAAAACAGCTCGAAACAGTTAGAGAATAGGCCCAAACCCGCCTCTCCCGAATTGAATTCCTTACAGGTACACCAATTGCATACCCTTCACCGAAGCCTTATCGCTACCTCTCTCCGTCAATTTCTCAGGGAACGAGCAACTCCAGTCCTCTATCGCCTCTGTCCCTGTTCCGACCCACCCGCCCCTCTTGTGGTATATGTGAATTTCATTCGACTCAATAATCGATATCTCTCATCCCATCCCTCAGGAAAAGGAACAGCTCCAGCCGTCTCTCGCCCCCAAACCTGTATAAGACCACCTGTCCCTCCTGTGATATATCCATAGCGCTTGCTTTCACCACCTTCATGCTCATCCCCATCCTCGCATCCTATTCCCCCTTTTCAAATTCCTCATCCGCCGTCGCTACTCCCACCACCCCTTCTCCCGCCTTCCCTGCTTCTCCCGTCCCATCCCTCCTTCCCACAACCCCCCATCGCCTCACCTCCACGCCCATGTCAACTTCCACTTCTATTTCGAACCGCTCCTCACCGAACACTACCGTCACTCCTCGCGCCGCCATCGCGGATAGCACAAAGACCCGCCGCGCTGAACGCGCCACGTGGCGCACCCGCAACTTTGAAGAGGCTACAGATCTCGACTCGTGGCGCGCGAGCAACTGCTGACAGGGTGCGGCGAGTGACACAACGAAACGGCAGCCACGTGGTTTAAGATGATTCGACTTGAGTCCAACTTCGTGCAATCTGAAGCCTGCACTCCTAGTAGGTTGTATTCGTGGTAAAAGGAGAACTCGGGTCGCGTTAATGTGCTGATTGAGAGTGAGTGGAAGAGCGCGAGGCACGTCTCGGGAGATATGACTATATTGCATGCGGAATCTTGCCTTGCCGATGACGGCTGCTGCGTAGGGTGGTCTGAAAGAAAATCAACTTGATACAACCCGTCGTTACGACACTTCAACAACTGGTTTCTCCCTACCTATCTTCAACTGTTAGCTCCCTCACTAAACTGATCGGTGATATATTGCGCTCTCTACCTCACTTCATGACACGAACATGGTCCAATAGTCCGAGTCCGGATGAAGCACTTGGGTCTAATGCAGGGAAGGCGTATTCCTGCGAAGACTTTCGACCGCCCGATGACACCTCTTTAGCAATTTCTGTGTTTGATTAGTGCTACACCACACGAACTGTACTTCCGGAAACGAAATGAGGACCCGCGGGGTCATCATTTAATCCCGCATTGAAATACATAAATACTACTTTCCTGGTCCGACTGGGCGTGGTCGGGCAGGGTTGGCCAACTGGGGATACAGTCTCCGCAGGTCGCTGTAACAAGCCAAACAGATCGGGAAGGTTTCGCTCTCGCCAGTTACTCGTGCACGAATATTTTCGTCGAGGGAACCTACCTGATCCACCTCGTCCATGAGTTTGTCCAGGATTTTCGCGCCAAAACCAACCAGACCTTTCCAGCAGCAGCTCTCCGAAGCCAAAACCAAAGCAAAAACCAGACCAGACCAGCCGAGCCGAACCAATCAGAGCCCTTCGTTGTCGAATGAATGACTTGCTTGTTGCTCGACCTCCTCCTGAGTTGTCGTGACTCTCAAATTCAGGATATCACCGACATTCCCTCAATTGCTTTGCCTTGCATTTGCCATAGTATCAATGAATTAGTGAAGCTTCCTTACGTCAGTGGAGCCTGTACATTATCATATGTAAACTTATAGATTTGCAGGATTCAAGTTGTTCCCCGTTACCACGACGACGCGACGTGAACTTTTCTTAATGGATTTCCACGACGCAGCCATTTTACTCCTGGGCTCATTAGAACAACCAGTTCCGTCAGCTTGCGGTCGATAATCTCTAGGTCGCCGAGAAATGCGTGGTGAGGGATCTGAAAATCGGCGCCTTGTAGCTTTTCACGAAAAATGCGTTAGTGAAGATCGTTTTCGGAACTGGTATCGTGCAACTGGTATAGTATCCTCGTGTTATGAGTAGGCTGGTAGTAGTGCGCGGGAACCACGACAAACATTTCAGGTGTTAATGCTTCATTCATTCCTGAAGCCGTCATCCGTGTAGCTAACCCTTCGACAAGAACCGTGAATCTGCTGGACTTACTTCCACGGCTTTCTATATCCGATTCAGGGTTCCAGCGGGTCTGATTCGACTCAAATCAGGCTACTTGGATCTTCACCTCGCTGTGTCTTTCAAGCGAGTCTCTCGAATCAGTCTATAACGCGCGTCGTCCAACTGCTGCTTACCATCCCCTCAATGTCAGCTCAGGAAACACAAGACGATGAGAACGCGTAAGAAAGGGATTTGAAGGTTCGGAAGCAGCCTGTTCGGTGATCCAAGGTGGCGTGTGCATTTCTTTATTCCACTGCAGAGCAAGCGAAGTTGAGATCCGGATCCGCCATCAGAGTTCTTCCCGTGAAAACCGCGCTTGGAACGCGGACAGGGTAAAGGCAAGGAAGGAGCTGAAGAGGGTGTGACTGGTCCCGCTGCTGCACCTGCTGCGGCTGTTGTTACTCTTCCTACTATCTCCACCAACTGACACCTATTGTCGGACCTACTGCAGCTGCTGCTCCTCTTCCGGCCACTGCCATCCCCACGCCGCGTGTAATTGATTACAACAAGGGGGGCCACCATGGACTCAAGTTCCGACGTGACGATTCAAAAGTCCCCTTCTGCTGTCACACGACCACGTGGGATCGACTACAGCAAGTGGGACCACGTGATCTCTAGCAGTGACGAAGACGAGGGGGAACCAACGGGGAAGAGAGACGGAGGAGGGAGTGGTGGAGCAGTGGAAAACGCCAAAAAATCCGTAGGAGTAATCAAGGTAAGAGACGGCTGTAGTGCAGGTGGGTCCAGCAGCATCCTGGGCAAATACGGCGAGATCTGGAAGAGCCGCGAGGAGGCTGTGAAAAGGTGGAAGTTTCTAGCACAGGCGGCGGTTGGGGCTGGAAAGGCAAAAGTGCCTATGAGGCAGGGAGGGAAAGGAAGAGTGGAAGGTACAGAGTTGCACGGGAAGCTGCAGCTGCTGAGTCGGGCGAATATGCTGCACTATCTGGACGTCAAGGGAGGATGGGGTGCGCGTGAGTGCGAGTGCTGCTTGGAACGCGCAATTTTTTACCGGGCTCGGTGCGGGGTCTACGTGACCAGCCTCAAAGACTTTCGGGACGAAATATGCAAGCCGGAGCTGAAGTTCGTTCCCTTGGCTCCCACACGTAGGGTTTCTTATGACCCAAAAGCCAGGGCTGCTTTTGAGTTCTCCTCAAAAATTCAAGCGTTTGGGGTGGGGAGGAGGAGCTGAGGGAGCGGCCTGAGGTGCAATTCTGTTGCAAGTGTGAGCTGGCGCCGTTGCTGTGTGTGGAAGCCATGATGACGGACTGGCTGTCTGAGCCTCGTGTGGGTGTGCTCATGGACCTGGGGAAGATCAGATCCCGCCTGCCTGCCATTCTGGCTGCTACTGGTACAGATGCTGCTGCAGGTGTCCCTGCTGTTAGTGCTACTCCTGACTCGGCTGAAGCCACTCCAGTGTGGTCCAGCTGCTGGCGCTGCAGCAGCTGCTGGGCTGCCTACCGCCGTGCTGTCAGCTTCGCTGCCTTCCTCGTGCTTGTAGCGAGATCTTCCCTCTTTCTGACGCTATGGCAGACTCGCATAGAGTCTTGGGATCTGGCCTACCCGGCAGTATTGATGGAGCTGGGGGCGCGTAGGCAGGCGGAGAATGATTGTGTTGCGTCCATGCTGGTGCAGGTGTTAGGGGTTAAGGAGAGTGCTGATCTGCAGGAAGGGTTTGGGTTCTTTGTGCAGCATTTGCTGTCAGGTGGGCTGGAGAAGGTTCATGCTGAGGAAAAACGGAGAGGGGGCGCTGTTGGTGCAGTGGGGGGAAGGGGTGCTGCTGATAATTTCGAAGGAGAAATGGAGGAGAAGGATGAGAAATGGAGGGAGAATTTGAAGGGGCGTGAGTGGGAGAGGTATGTGGATGGCATGGCTTGGATTCTGAAGCATGGAGGGGGGGAAGGGAGGGAGTTCCGCTGTAGCCACTGCACTGAGGGGGGCGGCAGCAGTGGTGGCAGCAGCAGCAGTGGTGGCAGCAGCAGCAGTGACGGTATCAGCAGCAGCAGAAGCAGTGTGAGTAGTGTCATGGAAGAGAGGCTTACTCCCAAGGGCATGTATGTGAGTGGCATGGGTGCCACTGACTTCGCCCTTGCTCTTGCCACAGTGATCTCCAGGCCACCTTACTGCAAGGTGGCTCCAATGTTTCTCCAGGAGGGCAACAACCCGAGCAAGATAGGGGTGGAGGATGCAGCCATTGAGGAGGCTAGAAAGAGAGCTGGACGTCTGGGGTTGACCGGCAGAGTGAGTGAGGGAGGTAGAGGAACAGGAGGAGGAGGGGAAGAAGCTGTGTTAGCTACAGCAGACGCATGGCCAGCAGCAGCTCCTTATCCAGCTAGTTCCAGAGATTGTTTGCTTGACAACAATGTTACTTCTCTCACTCGCGGTGCTGCTTCTCACACTGCTGCCTCTGATGTCACTGGAGTGCCTGTGACCAGCTCAGGGCTCGTGCCTGTCAACACCAACGCAGCCATTGCTGTTTTGACGTACCGAGTTGCTTGCATCTTGCGATGGGTCCGAGTCTACGGCTCAGATTTCATTTCTGCAAAGGATTGCTTCAAGGACAGCCCACAGGGCAAGGTCCGGCCCATGCGCCATCCGCTTCGGGACCTTCCAAGCCTGCTTCTCAGGTTCGGCAACATCCCCGGACCTCTTGCTGGGCAGACCTTTCCCATGGAGTGGGAGGAATGGCCCCAGGGCGATGAAGCTGCTGTGAAGTTTCCTGATGACTCAAGGGCAGAATGCGTTGGCCTAGGAATTCTAGAGGAGAGTGGGATGGAAGATGAGACTAGGCGAAGATCGTCCGGCCAGTCATTGAAGGCAGGAGGTAAGAGGAGGGATCGAAGGAACAGAGGGAATGTGGGAGGCCGGGGAGGCATCAAGGACCCTCGCACCCCCAATCCATCGCCTCCTTCCATCACAAACCATTGCCGTCCCATTGTTCGCTGCATGGACGATGTGGATTACATTCTTGACTTTGCTGCTGGCCTGGCTGTCCCTCCAGCATGCACCGAGTGCAACAGATGCGCGAAACACTACACCTCCCTCATCTCCTTCGTCGCCTTTGTTGCCAACTTCGCCTATCGCCCCGCTTCTTTCCTCCTCAACTGCTTTCTCTCCGTCTTTCAATCCCATTCCAAAGAGTTCACCGTTCTTGTCTGTGGCTTGGGCCTCAGGCCGTTTCCCAAGGGTGTCTCTCGGGTGGCAGTAGCAGAGCACCTGCAGCTAGTGCGGACACATGTGGAACAGGCGCCGATTTCTCTGCTCATCAGTATTGCTATGCACTGGCCCGGGATAATGCTGGTCCTAGGCGAGTTTGAGGATGGGAAGCAGAGGGTTCCTGGGAAAGACAGAGGGGAAAAAGGGAAAAGAGAAGGAGATAGGTTGGGGAGTGGGGTCGGTGGGGCTGGCGAGGGTGGTGCAGAGAGTTGTGGGGTTGGTGAAGAGGTGTGGGAGGAGGTTTGGTCGTGGTGCAGTGGGGCAACGTATAGTTGGCCGGTTTTCGTGAGAGCAGAAAGCCGCGTGTTTAAGGGGCAGCCAAAACTGAAGCTTCGTGATGACTGCCAAGGTGGTTCTGCCAGTGGAAGCAAGAGCAGCAAGAGCAGCAGCGAACATCGCAGCAACAGAAGCATCAGTAATAATAGTAACAGCAGCAGCAGCAGCAACAGAAGCAGCAGCAAAAACACCAGCAGCAGCAGCAGCAGCAGCAACAACAACAGTGGGAAGAAGGGAGAGGAAGAGGAGGTTCCGCCTTACTTGGAGCCATGGCCAGGGGGGACCAATCTGCTGGCATGTCTGCGAGAGATGCTGCTGGGGGAGCCGTGCTACCGCCCTGCCTCCCCTGCTACCGCTTCCACCAATCCTGCTGTGAAGGCCATCGCTGCAGTGCCAGACACATGTGCCGCTGCTCCTGCTGCTGCTGCTGCTGCTGCTGCTGCTGCTGCTGCTGCTGCTGCTGCTGCTGCTGCTGCTGCTGCTGCTGCTGCTGCTGCTGCTGCTGCTGCTGCTGCTGCTGCTGCTGCTGCTGCTGCTGCTGCTGCTGCTGCTGCTGCTGCTGCTGCTGCTGCTGCTGCTGCTGCTGCTCCTGCTGCTCCTGCTGCTGCTGCTGCTGCTGCTGCTGCTGCTGCTCCTGCTGCTCCTGCTGCTGCTGCTGCTGCTGCTGCTGCTGCTGCTGCTGCTGCTGCTGCTGCTGCTGCTGCTGCTGCTGCTGCTGCTGCTGCTGCTGCTGCTGCTGCTGCTGCTGCTGCTGCTGCTGCTGCTGCTGCTGCTGCTGCTGCTGCTGCTGCTGCTGCTGCTGCTGCCTGCTGCTCCTGCTGCTCCTGCTGCTGCTGCTGCTGCTGCTGCTCCTGCTGCTGCTGCTGCTGCTGCTGCTGCTGCTGCTGCTGCTGCTGCTGCTGCTGCTGCTGCTGCTGCTGCTGCTGCTGCTGCTGCTGCTGCTGCTGCTGCTGCTGCTGCTGCTGCTGCTGCTGCTGCTGCTGCTGCTGCTGCTGCTGCTGCTGCTGCTGCTGCTGCTGCTGCTGCTGCTGCTGCTGCTGCTGCTGCTGCTGCTGCTGCTGCTGCTGCTGCTGCTGCTGCTGCTGCTGCTGCTGCTGCTGCTGCTGCTGCTGCTGCTGCTGCTGCTGCTGCTGCTGCTGCTGCTGCTGCTGCTGCTGCTGCTGCTGCTGCTGCTGCTGCTGCTGCTGCTGCTGCTGCTGCTGCTGCTGCTCCTGCTGCTCCTGCTGCTGCTGCTGCTGCTGCTCCTGCTGCTCCTGCTGCTGCTGCTGCTGCTGCTCCTGCTGCTCCTGCTGCTGCTGCTGCTGCTGCTCCTGCTGCTGCTGCAACAATAATTGCTGCCCCAACCGCTATTACTCCACCATAATCTGCTGCTACACCACCGAGCACAGCTGCTGCTGCTGGAACAAGTTCTGCTGCCCCCGCAACCGCCAGTGCTACTCTGAAAGCTACTGCTTCCCCTTCCACCGCTGCTGCCCCTTCCACCCGTGCTGCCTCTCCCACCCCTGCTGCCTCTCCCACCCCTGCTGCCTCTCCCACCCCTGCTGCCTTTCCCACCCCTGCTGCCTCTCCCACCCCTGCTGCCTCTCCCACCCTTGCTGCCCCTTCCACCTCTTCCGCCTCTCCCATCCCTGTTGCCTCTCCCATCCCTGTTGACCCTCCCACCCCTGCTGCCTCTCCAACCCCTGCTTCCCCTTTCACCCTTGCTGCCCCTCCCACCCCTGCTGCCCCTCCCACCCCTGCTGCCCCTCACACCCCTGCTGCCCCTTTCACTCCTGTTTCCCCACCTATTGGTGCTACACCATACCATGCAAGTGCACCCGTTTCGATTACAGGTGGCTCTGGTCCTGCTGCGTGTGGGGAGCGTGTGTGCGGTGCTGTGGGGTGTGGGACGGTGGGGGGTGGTGGTGGTGTGAAGCTGAGGAGTTGCGGTGGGTGTGGCAAGGTGGCGTATTGCAGCAGAGAGTGCCAAAAGGCGCACTGGCCCTCCCACAAGCTCACATGCCCTGGCAGGACCAGCGGGAGAAGTGGTGGCAGCAGCAGTGGCAAGATGAGTGGCAAGGTGAGTGGCGTGGCGATTGGTTAAGCGAGTGGCATAGGGAGTGGCCAAGTGAGTGGGTGAGCAGTACAGGTGTAAGAAAAGGTCGTCTGACTGGAGGCATCATATCCCGTTGTGATCGCAAGACCTCGTTCATTGAGTGGTGGCATCGCAGGCCAGGCTTGTATCAGCATGCAGCAAAGAACGAGGGTATGTGAGGTTTTCCTTTGTGAATTGCTGGGATGTTTGCTTCTGTACTTGCTGCTGTGCATGCTGCTGTGTTGCTGCTGTGTGTGCTGCTGTGCCTGCTGCCAGTCATCCTCCTTGTGCGGCACTTGTAGGAATATTCTGAGGTGCCACAATAAATGATTGCATGGATCTAGTTTGCACAATGCTAGGGTTGGCATGTTTGATGCTGAGTGTGCTGCTGTGCTTGCTGCCAGTCATCCTCCTCGTGTGGCACTTGTGAGAATTCTCTAAGGTGCCCTCAAGGAGGGTGTGCTTGGAGCATTGCAGATTGTTGGCATGCTTGAGTTGCTGTGTGCTGCTGCGATTGATGCCAGTCATGCACATTGTGCAGCAGGTCATACCCTTTCGTTTTGCCTGAGCTTTGTTGCATGTGTTTAATGACAACTTCTTCTTGCGCCCTATTTTTTTCCCCCCATTTCTTACTGCCCCTAAACCCATGCTCGCCATTGCACCCCTCTCTCCCAACTGCTCTGCACAGGTCCAAGAACAACTGACATGTTGAGTGTTTGCCTTCCTATGCAGAACTTTTCATCGCTGCCTCGTTGTTTCAGACCTGGTCCAGTTGGTAGATGCACGCACAGGCTAGAACTCAGAGATAGTAAGTAAACGCCATCGTCGTCCCCGGTGTGTAAGATCCAATTTTTGCCCTGATATTAGATGGTTTTCTGTAGATGATGCAAATTGTTCAGTTTTTTCTTCCTCTGATTTTCAGAGTTTTGCCAGTACCAGCATGAAAGGTTTGAGGAGCTGCGAAGAAAGAAAGGAATGAAATGAAACAACACCCGCATGTATGCGATCACAAGCCGCCACCTCACTTTAGTGACGAGATGAGATACGACCAGCCTCAACAGCAAGTGAACTTAGGCGACCTCAGTAAGGCGAGGCGACCCAAGCAGGTGCCACAGCAGGAGTACTAACAAGAGCAGACACATGAACCCAAGGCCTGCACACCACACTCCCGAAAGCTGCCACTGGCAGGGGAAGGGAAGAAAGACAGAAAGGCAGGCAAGACATGGGGTGCTACCGTAATTGAGGCGCCTTGACAGGCAAAGAAGGAGAGGAAACCATTGAGATTTATTGCGAATCCATTCTGGCAATTTTTTTTCATTTTTTTTTTTTGTGATAACAAGATAACGAGGGAAGGGAGGAGAACCCTAGCATTCCCCTAGTGCATAATCATTCCACATTTCCGCTGCCTTGATGCATAAACAGCCCACACTTATCATGCAACCTCCTGCTATCCGACCTCACCATGTCCCACTCTCACTATAAACCCTCTCAGCATTCACACGCGTGGCATGTCAGAAAGTCCTAAAAAACACTCTGAAAAAGAACCTCACCAATGAGCTCACTATACCACCCTCTAGCAGTCACTGCGTTGCCTTGCGCCTCTCTTATAGGTTTCACTACTGTTCTGGCACTGCAACGGCCTTACCACTTTTGAAGCGCCTCTAAAGCTCGTAACCTTGCACATACACACAGACCTTGCCACTCACCATGCTGCTGAACAGACAGACACACAGACCTTGCCACTCACCATGCTGCTGGTTTTGGATTTGCAGGTGAGCTTATGAAAGGGCCAGTGTGCCTTTTGGCACACTCTGCTGCAATACGCCACCTTGCCACACCCACCGCAGCTCCTCAGCTTCACTGCACCACCCTCCGCCAACTCACACCCCAGAGCACCGCACATAGCCGCTCCCAAACGAGCAGAATTACAGTCTTTTGCGCTGGTTTTCCTCTGCCGAACTGAGCCTTCAGGAGCTAATTTACCAGCAACTGTGCCGTTCAGCAGGGTCCCTGTGCTCCCAGCAGCAGGGGAAGAAACAACAGGAAAGGAAGGGCAGTAGCAGGGTTCCCCCAGCAGCATCTCTCGCAGATATGCCACCAGATTGACTCCCCCCGGCCATGCCTTCAGGTAAGCCGCCTCTTCCTCCTTCTTACCCTTCCCCTTATTGCCACCACCCCACCCCCACCAACTACCACCCCCGCTCCTGCTGCCGCTGCTGCTCCTGCCACCACTGCTCCTGCCACCACTGCTCCTGCCGCTGCCCCTGCTACTGCCCCCCCTCCTACTACCACTGCCAGACCCTCCCCCATCGTCCAGCTCCTCACAGTACCGCGTCTCAACAGCCTTCTGCCACATCTTGGCACCTCTTATCGTCTCCCCCTCACCCAGGTGCTTGCTGCCCTCACATGCCTCCCCCAACCCAGCTCCCACCAGCCTTAGGCTTGCCTTCCAAGCCACCATTGCTGCCAGGCACCATGACCGCACCTCTTCCCACACCTCCCCACACTCGCCCACCACTTCCCCTCCACCATCTCGCTCATCCCTGCCAGATCCACCCCCCCTCCGTCCTCCCCTCCTCCCTCTCTTTTCACCTTCCTTCCCTGTCGCCCTCCTCCCCTCTCTGCACCCCTCTCCACTCCCATCTCCGCTCACTTCATCCCACCCCGCCTCATCCAACTCCTCTATCTGCAGCACGGCTTTCGGCCATCTGAAAGACACAAGCAGCAGAAACAGCACCGGAAACTGCTCAGCCAGCTCTCTCACCACATGCAGGTTCAGCAGGGCAGGCACGTCCGTGGGCAAGGGTTCCATTTGCAGGTCAGCCAAAAGTTCGTTGAACTCCGGGGAGTGCGGGGGAAAGACCGATACAAAGCGGTTAAAAAGGGCGCTGGCGGGTTGATAGGCGAATGTGGCAATCAGCGTGAGGGCGGGGAGAAAGCAGGTGAAAGTGTTGAAGCACTTGCTGCAGCGAGCGCAGGCTGGTGGGGATACCAGGTGACCTGCAAACTCCACTAGAAACTCGGCGTCTGCAGTGCAGCGAACTATGGGGATCTTTTGGTTTTGAGGAGCCACGGAAGCTGCCAGAGCTTCTGCAAAGCTC
This sequence comes from Closterium sp. NIES-65, assembly GCA_948144175.1. Classification (NCBI taxonomy): domain Eukaryota; kingdom Viridiplantae; phylum Streptophyta; class Zygnematophyceae; order Desmidiales; family Closteriaceae; genus Closterium; species Closterium sp. NIES-65. The sequence goes on along the minus strand of CANXME010002078.1, from coordinate 2,807,576 downwards.
GGTGCGTTGTCTCCGTACGCTGTGCCCCTGCCCACCCCGCTTCCACTACCCCTGCTAGCGTTCCTGCTAACCCCCCCGCCTCCTCGCCCGCGCATGGCCCGCCCTGTCCTTCCGGGTCTCCCTACTGTATTCCCTGCCTCCTTAGATGCCTTTCCCCCACCCTCCTCTCTCGACCCGCTCTCTTTCACTACCCCCAGTCGAAAGCATCTCGCACTCAGGTCCTTAGGAAGCTTCGCAGCAGCTTCATCGCCCCGAGGCCACTCCTCCCACTCCAACGGGAAGCTGCCTTGGTCAAGAGGCTTGGGTATGGCGCCGAGCCTGACCAGCAGGCTCGGTAGGTCCCGAAGCGGGTGGCGCATGGGCCGGACCTTCCCCTGTGTGTTCTTTTTGAAACACTGTTTACTCGGGATGAAATCTGAGCCGTAGATTCTAACCCACTGCAAGATGCAAGTGGCTCGATATGTGAAAGCAGCAACCACAGGGTTTGTATTGACAGGTGTAGCCTCAGCTGTAGAGGATTTTATTGCTACATTCGGTGCTGCTGTAGCTGTAGCAACTGTAGCAACTGTAGTGCTCTTATCAGCTGCGGCAGCTGTAGCGGTTGCTGCCGTCATAACAGCTGAATCAGCTGTAGCAGCTGCCACTCCTCCACCTCCTCCTCCCCCTCCCCCTCCCCCCCTCGCCCCTCACCCTCGCCACCCTGTCTCTACCGCCTCTACCCCCCACCTCCCGTCACAGCCTCTTTCTGGCCTTCTCAATAGCTGCGTCCTCTATCCGTGTCTTGTTGGCGTTGTTCCCATCCACAAAAAATACCTGCCCTTCCTTGCGGCACTCTGGCTTGGAGAGCACTGAGGCCACTGCAAGGGCCAAGTCAGTGGCGCCCACGCCACTCACATACATGCCCTTGGGAATATCCCTGCCTTCGGTGTTGCTGCCACCTGCATCAGTGCTGCTGCTGTTGCTGTCCCTGCAGCTGCTGCTGCTACCACTGCAATCGCTTCTGCTGCTGCTGCTTCTCTCACTGCAGTGGCTGCACCTAAACTCACTCCCGTTCCTGCCTCCCTTTTCTAGAATCCAAGCCATGCCATCCACATACCTCTCCCACACACGCCCCTTCAGATGCTCCCTACACTTCTCACCCTTCCCATCCCTGCCACCCTCACCATCTCTCCCCTCCGCCCCTTCACCAGCCATCCCCCCACCACCGCTGCCTCCCCATTCCCCTCCATTCCCAGCCTCAGCCGTCCCCACTCCCCATTCCGATGCCTCCCCATCCCCAGCCTCATCCCCCCCACCCATCCACCCCATCAGCCCATCTCCCTGACTCCCCACACCCCTCCTGCCCCCGCCCCCGCCCCCACCACCCACGGCACTCAGAAAGCTATCCATGGCCGCGCCTCTGTCCAGATTCAACATGCCGCTCACCTCTTCGCGTCTCACCCCTCCCCACGCACTGCCCATCATCCCGTATAATTCCTCCTCCATGCCCCTTCCACCGCCCCCATCTTGCCCCATGCCCGTTCCGCAGCCCTCTTCACCCCCCATGCCCCGTCTGCTGCCCCTGTCTCCCCCCATGCGCCTTCCGCTGCCTGTTTCTCCCCCCATGCCCCTTCTGCTGCCCCCGTCTCGCCACGAGCCCATTCCAGCCACAACTTCGTCCCCCATGCCGCTTCTGCCCTCCACCGCTCTCGTCATGGCTTCAGCCATCAGTCGGATCCCCGTCTCCCACGACTCTTCAGGGCTACCTAGCTGCGGAAATATCACAACCTCTCTAGCAACCCTACCGCCCCCCATCCCCCCTATGTCCGCACCATGCCCCAGTTGCCCCATACCCCGGCCTCTTGCATCCTGCCCTCCTGCTCGCCCCCTTCCTTTCTCCTCTCCATGCGCCTTCTCCAGCCCGCCTGACAGCAAATGCTGCACAAAGAACCCAAACCCTTCCTTCAGATCAGCACTCTCCTTCACCCCCAGCACCTGCACCAGCAGGGAGGCAAATGAATCGTCCTCCTGCTGCTTGCCCGCGCCCAGCTCGGCCACAAGGGCTGGAAAAAACGCGTCGTGGGAGTCCATGTGGGCCCTCCATAGAGTCACGAAACGGGGCCACCTCGCTACAAGCGTGAGGAAGGCAGCGAAGCTGACAGCACGGCGGTAGGCAGCCCAGCAACTGCTGCAGCGCCAGCAGCAGGACCACGCAACAACAGGAGCAGCAGAATCAGTAGGAGCAGAATGAGCAGAAGAAGTTGAGGCCTCGTTAGAAGCAGTCCCGACAGCCAGAATGGCAGGCAGGCGGGATCTGATCCTCCCCAGGTCCATGAGCACGCCCACACGAGGCTCAGCCATCCACTCGAGCAGCATGGCTTCCGCACAAACAAACGGCGCCCGTTCGCATTTCCAATGGAACTGAATATAATCCGGCGCACCCCCTCTCCCACCCAACGCCTCCACAGGTACCCGTGAGGCGAACTCGCGAATTGCTCTGGATTGCCTGTTTGGCGCCGCAGCAGGGACGGAGGGAGGCAAATGTGTGTGCAGGTGGAATCGGAAATCTTCGAGGGACATCATGTTGAGAGCTCGCTGCGCTCAGTAGCTCACGGCGCGGTCGAAGCAGCACTCGCATTGCTCTAGCTCCCAGCCGTCTCGCACGTCGAGATAGTGAACCATGTCCGCTCGACACAGCAGCTGAAACTTCCCCGCCGATGCTTCCTCTGTTCCCGGTTTTTCGCCGGATCCCCCTCCGTTCTTCCGCGTTGCTGGGCCTTCACCAGTTAATTCCTCCCCTTTCGTCCCTTCACCAAGTGGTTCCTCCTCTTGGTAGACCCATGTTCTCAGCCACTTCTTGACGTCCTCTGAGAGCGGTTTATTCCACCATGCTTCCCTTAAGGCTGCCTCCTTCGCCGCTTCAGAGAGGAATGTTGGAAACGCGGAAGGCCGGCGACGCATCTTGATACTATTACACTGAACAGGGTGTCGTCGTATTCTCAAGTGTTAAAAAACGTATGACCCGGTTTCGCAGCTGTCGCGTATCAGTCGCACCGAAGGAACTTCGTAAGAAGACACCTTGGATCCTACAAAACTATAATTTTACATAACAAATGCCGGTAAGCCAACTCCATCGATGCGGAGAAGCTTCACTGAATCATGGCAAGGAGGGAGTGCCTGACACTATGCAGTGAAAAGAGCAATGTTGGGATTTTCTTGAGTCGGAATTCTGAAAGTCAGGCCTGGAGAGGTGAAGCATCAAGAAAGTTCAAATGTGAAGCTCAAGTTTGCTCCGCAACGAGGGGCTGTGATTGGTCACTTGGGTTCGGCTCGGCTTGTTTCGTGTGGTGTGGTTTGCTTCGGGTTAGCTTCGGGAAGGTACTGGTAAGGTTGTGCTTGTTTTGGCGCGAAAAAACAGGCTTTGAGGGAAGTGGCTCGACAACTTCAGGAGCTAGGTGGACGAACTCCAGCAGATGAAGTCGAGCTCACGATAATGGTCGAAGCTCGACGAAAAGATTTGTGGACAATGTAACTTGCAAGAACGAAACATTTTCCTCGCAGCAACCTGCAGAGAAACGGACCAGGAGTGAAGCGTGAGATAGACCGTCCGGACGCGAGACCAGGATTCCACTCCTTCCCTGTCTGAGGACCAGGATACTACTTCACCTCAGCAGAAACCAAGCCGCTTCGGGTTTGCGCTACCGCTTTAGTCATTCTTTGTCAGGAGTGAAGCGTGAGATAGACCGTCATAGAAGATCAGTGTGAGAGCTTTTAGTTGAAGCGAAAAAACACTCAGTGAGGTGTGGTGACGAGGAGACGCATCATCAAGTTTACTCTATTTTAGACCACCCTGGCTAGCAGCAGCTGTCATCGGCAAGGCAAGGCGCCGCATGCGATATAGTCAAATCGCGGCATTGGTCTGTCGCGAGACCTTTCTTGCGCGACCTTTCTCGCGAGACCTTTCTTCTCGCGCTTACTCTCACTCACCACGTTTACGCCGCGGCCTGAGTGCTCCCTTTCCCAAGAAAACCACCTACTAGGAGTCCGAGTTTCAGATTGCACGAAGTTGGATTCAAGTCGAATCAACTAACCACGTGGCTGCCGTTTCGTTGTGTCGCTCGCCGCACCCAGGCATCGGTCGCTCGCGCGCCACGTGCCGGAATTCGTAGCCTTTCCGAAGTTGCGGGTGCGCCACTTGGCCCGTTCAGCGCGGCGGGTGTTAGTGCGACCAGCGATGGCGGCGCGAGAGGTGACGGTGGTGTTCGGCGAGGAGCGGTTCAATATGGGAGTGGAGGTCGATATGGGCGTGGAGGTGAGGCGATGGGGGGGGTGTGGGAAGGAGGGACGGCGGGAGCAGGGCGGCGGGAGCAGGGCGGCTGGAGTAGGACGGCGGAATCGTGGATGGATGATGGAGAATTGTAAATGGTGGGATGGGAATGTGAGGATGAGTTTGGGCATGAAGGGGAAAGAAATGCAAACGCCCCTAGACAGACCTCACGGCGGATGAGAGGGACAGAGGCGAGAGAGGGACAGAGGTGAGAGAGGGACAGAGGCGAGAGAGGGACAGAGGCGAGAGAGGGACAGAGGCGAGAGAGGGACAGAGGCGAGAGAGGGACAGAGGCCAGAGAGGCCTGAAGCGGCTCGTTTCCTGAGGAATTGAAGGAGAGAGAGCGCTATAAAGCTTCAGTTTTGAGGCGCCTCAAAACTAGGCTCGTTTCATGAGGAATAGGAGGAGAGAGATGCTCTGGCGAAGCCGCGAAGGTTGCAAGAGCTGTACCTCTGAGGAAGGCAACTCAAGAGAGGCGGATTTTGGCCTATTCTCTAACTGTTTCCAACTGGTTTCATGCGTCCAGCCCAACTAGCTTAGCCTCGTCATGCTGTGGAGAGGAAGCTGCTTGTCTGCTACAAGTCCTGGTTGTGATTGCAGTCCTGGTTCAGGTGATTGTAATGCTGGTTCCCCTTATGGCATTGTGTTCACTCCCCTCCATACATATACTCACCCCCACCTTGTCTTCCGATCTGCATCCTCCCTCCCTCCCTGCGGCCACCTTTTCTTTCCTTGTCGTCGTCCTCCCTGTTTCTTTTTTAAATGGGTGAGCTACCTGTCATCGTGTCCCCTCCCCACCACCACACCTTCTGTAACACCCCAGGCTATTATAATGGAGTTACAAGGCTTTTATAATAAATCACAATACAAGATGAAGCTCTAGCTAGCTCCCAATAGCCTTTGAGGTGCCAATCTTCTTGAAGGAGTTGTTGAAATAGCTTGAGAGAATTGTGTAGGAAGGCTTGTGAGAGAGCCCAAAAATGACTTAGAAAAACAATCCCATTTCCAATTGTTTAGTTGGAGTGGGAGGTTGAGAATGAGCTTGCTTAGCTCAGACCCCCTCAATACACCCCTTGGGGAACTATCCCAACCAGGGTTTCCATGGTGGGATGGTTCCTAGGCTTGGAGCCTATGTGGCAATTGTGTTGGGTTGGAAAACCCAACTTAGAACCATTCAATGGTTGTGTTTAAGATAGAGTAGATTGTAACAATTGTTTGGCAGTTTCTGATTGGTTGGAATTCCAACCTTTGTGATTTCACTTTGATGGGTTGGAATGTTCCAAGCCTCAATGTTGAGGTTTGGATAAACCCAACCAACCCTTCCTTCCCAACCCCTCCTTCCCAACCCCAACTACAATCTCCTGCAACTCAACCTTCATCGAGTTCAATCTCGAATGGTTGCCTTAGGAGTGAGGTAGCTCGATAGGTAGGAGTAGGGGATGCGTTACACCTTCTGCCTCATCTGGTCCCCAATTCCCCTTATGACCACCCCTGCACCCCTTACGACCACCCCAGCACCCCTTACGACCTATGTTGGAAAATACGCGTATGGCGTACGGAACGCATACGAACTATACGGTATCGTACATACGCGATACGCAATTTTCCAGCGTACAAAAAACCTCGAAATACGGTGCGTCGGGCAGGTTAAAAATCTCTAGGGCAGGGGAAAAACATTTCGGTTGACGTAGAATGCTTATAGGGAAAGAACTTAAGCAATACTTGATGCGGATAACTCCCGTGGGGTTTACGCCAGTATGAAATTGTTGGCTAGAATCGTCCTAATATTGCGGTTGCTAAGATCTGCAATGCAAGTGACGCGACGCCGCTGCTAGCAATAGCAGTAAACTTGGCGTGAGCCAAATGAGATTCGCTGTTGTACTCACGCCGACGTGCGAGCAGCTCGTAAGGGAAGGTTGGGTTTGGGAGGTGGTGTGAGGTGATGTGCGGTGGAGGGGAGGGGAGGGGGGCATTCGAGTTTCGAATCTCAAAATTAGGTTTCACAGAATTGCAGATCGCGGAATCAGCGGCAACAGATTTTTTCTCTTTTTTTTTCAGGCTGCCCGACGAAACGTATCGCGGATTACGGAACGTATCACGTTTTTCCGTATATACGTTCTCGTATAAACGTGATACGCGTAGAAGCCCGAGCGTTTTTTCCAACATAGCTTACGACCACCCCTGCACCCCTTATGACCACCCCTACACCCCTTATGACCACCAATGCACCTCTTATGACCACCTCTTCTCTCTACTGCCCCGTCGTTCTTCCCTGTGCTAGCCCTCCCTCCCTCCCCTACTCCTGCCTCCTCGGCCTCCCATTGTGTCTCCGCTGTTACACCCCGACCTGCGCCTTCCAGTCTACACTCCTATGAACACTCCTTGCATATCTGCCCTCCTCTGTCTTTGTCCCCACCATGCAAGTAGGTGGACTCCCCATCATGCCCTCGCTCCTGCAGCCCCACCTGTGCTGCTGCCCCCTTCCAGTCCACACGCATATGAACACGCCTATGAGCACGCCTATGAACACGCCTATGAACATGCCTATGAACATGCCTTTGAACATGCCTATGAACATGCCTATGAACATGCCTATGAACATGCCTATGAACATGCCTATGAACATGCCTATGAACACGCCTATGAACATGTCTATGAACATGCCTATGAACATGCCTATGAACATGCCTATGAACATGCCTATGAACATGCCTATGAACCTATGAACATGCCTATGAACACGCCTATGAACATGCCTATGAACATGCCTATGAACACTCCTTGCCTATCTGCCCTCCTCCGTCCTTGTCGCCACCATGCAGGTGCCAGGTGGGTGGTCTCCCCATCATGCCTCCGCTGTTGCACCTCCGCCTGTGCCATCTGACCCTGAGGCGTACAGGGATTGTGGGTGGTCTCCCCATCATACCTCCGCTGTTGCACCGTGCAGGTTGAATCAGCTGAAGAACACTCAAAACATGGTCCCGCAAATAAGGCTCTAATGTTTTAGATTGTCGCAATCTACAAGCCTCGATGGCGCAGTCGGTAGCGCGTAGGTCTCATAGCATTCCGACTCCCGGTTTACTGGGCGGAGCCATCCTAAGGTCGTGAGTTCGATCCTCACTCGGGGCAAACATTTTGCTCGATGGTAATTGCTAGTGGCAGTAGCAATGACAGCTTGTGGAGAGAGGGGTGGCGGTTTTGGCTCTTCTGCTAGTGATGGTTTTGGCTCTTCTGCTAGTGATGGTTTTGGCTCTTCTGCTAGTGATGGTTTTGGCTCTTCTGCTAGTGATGGTTTTGGCTCTTCTGCTAGTGATGGGTCTGGCTCTTCTGCTAGTGATGGTTCTGGCTCTTCTGCTAGTGATGGTTCTGGCTCTTCTGTTGCTGCCAGCAAAGGTACCCCTGCTAGTGATGGGAGCAGTACTTGCAGCTGCAGCGGGACAGGGGAGCAGCAGCAGCGCACAGGAGGGGGGTCAGGGTGGGTGATAGGGGTGAAGGAGTGTGAACCTCCAAAAGAAGTAGCGGCAGGGGTGGAAGGTTGGAGGTACGAAGAAGGGGCTGTGCTGGCAGATGTGACGATGCAGGCAGCACAAGAGGTGCTGCCACATGTCAAGCAGGCATTGGAGCAGATGCGGGCCGGGAACGGTGGGGATGGAGATGCATCGTGGCTGCAGGGATTGGTGCAGCATGAGAGGGTGTGTGGTGGCATGGTATCAGCTGATGGGGAGAAGGCACTCAATGAGATGGTGAGATAGGAGTGCTTGTTGTATCACACTTGAGAATTCTCATAAGTGATGGTTTTGGCTCGGGTGTGCTTGTATCAGTTCTGAGATTCTCAAGTCAAGGTGAGATGGGAATGTGCAGTTGTGGAGGGCAAGATTGGCTCTGTGTCACTCCTGCCAATGGTGGGCTGGCAGGGTTAGGGCTCGACTCAGTGAATGCTCTCTCTCTCTCTCTGTACCATGAGTATGTGCGTCTCACCCGATGCGGCAACTTTTTAGTCGACTAAAAAAACGTCCAAGTTGGGGAATGCCCTCTCACTCGTGACTTTCTGCGTGTCAGCTGATAGGGATAACGCACCGAATGAGATGGTGAGATGAGTGTGTTTGGCTGTGGGTGGATGGCAGGATTGGAATGACAATGTTTCACTGGGTGGATTTGATGCCATCTCAATGGCTCATGGGAGAATGCATCCAATGAGATGGGTGTGGCTGAGTAGGTTCGTGACCTGGTGACCCACTCAAGGTGACTTTTGAGTCGACTCAAAAGATGGGTGTGGCTGAAAAGGTTCGTGACCTGGTGACCAGGTGAATAGGATGGGATGCCGTCGTTGTGCATGCTACCGTGTTTAGAGTCGACTCAAAACAAGGTTAGTGACCTGATGCTTTGCTCAGTGAGAAGGTGAATAGGATGGGATGCCGTCGTTGTGCATGCTACCAGGTGTAATGAGCATCCGTCCATCCCTCCATCCGTCTGCCCTCCCAGGCCGTATCGGCATGCGATGCATTGCTGCACTCCAAATGGCTACACCATGAGGGAGAGAAAGGTACGCCGCTATGATATGTCATTATGAGTTGCCATACCATGCCGTAAAATGCCCGCCATGCCACGCCATGCCATCTGATGACATCCCACGCCATTCATGTGCTTCGTTGTGAGTGCAATCTTGAGCTCCATCCAGCTCATAACATCAGACCAAACGTTCTTGTCTTTTTGTGAACGCTCTTATTGCAGTTACTCATGAGAAATATCTAAAATGACTTAAAACGTTCTTGTCACTTTGTGAACGTTCTTATCGTTCCGGTGGCACTCCCTTCAGGTGCCTGGCTACAGTATCGGCTCAGTGGCCCTGCTCCTGTTACAGTCAATATGTATTCAATCACATCGGCGAATGATTGCCCAGAGAGGGACCCCTGCTGCTGGTGAGTTTCGCATGAGCTCATGAGACATGAATGGTGATGAGACATGAATGGTGATGAGACATAACAAACATTCGTGTTTCTTGGCTGTGCTAAACCGCCTCCTGTTTAAAGCACCATAAATACATGTTTCTGATGAGCACATTCTCTCAGCTGAACATCCCATTCTCTGTATCAGGTAGCGAGCCAGCAAGGATGGCGGAGAAGCTTGGAGCATTTACAGGCTAAAGACTATGTGGATATTACATCACCTAAAACATGTCACTCTGAACAGTCTGGTCCGGTGTGATAAATAAGAAATTCAGACAAATTCAGCAAGAAATTACCGTGTCATGTGGCAACCCCTAATCCAATCTCTCCTGATACAAACCGTCACATTTCTGCATCACGTGTGTGGGATTTCAAACATTCTTGGTGTCCGCATCCTCAGCTTCTCCAGCATTGTTGGTCCTGTGCTGGAAGGGACTGTCTGCCTTGGAGATGCAGTGGAAGAAGGTTCACCACTTTCTACTTTGCCAGAGACTGACTTCACAGCTGCTGCCTTTGACTCTGGAAACGCAGAAACAGTACCGGTATACTGAAGGCGGAGCAGGCAAAAACGCAACGCAATCTGAAGCCGGTCGGGGATGTCGAGAAATGTGGTTCGTCGGATCTTGAGATCGGATGAACGATACTTGTCAACAGAGTTGGAAAATACAAGCAGACCAGCTGAAGTTCCATGCAGTCTTTGTAAACCTGGTAGGCTGGTACCGTATCTTGGATGTGAAATATCGGTATTCCAACCTTCTTGTGCTGCATGCGAGCCACTCTAATGGGTAGGGTACCAGAAGGACCTTGAGGAAAGCTCATTGGCACGCAAACAACTAGATAATTCCATAGATGTTTGCAGACACCCACTCTCGCCAGCATATACCGTAATGCTGTCATTTTATTTAACTTGAATATCTTGAAAACACAGGGGTGTGATTACCGTAATAGTCTCCGGTCATTGTTTCGATTTTTTTTGCAGCCACTTGCTGTCACGAAATCTGTGTAGGTCCAGAAGAGAGAAGGGTAGCGGGGGCATGGAGAAGAGACAGAAAATGCATTTAGAGGCATGCATGATCAATTGGACAGAGGAAACCAATGCACATGTGTGGACATTGTTCACCTAGCCCAGCCATGTGGGAGGCAATTGCTTCACATTGCCTTGTTTGCGGCTTCGTGGAGAACTTGGTCACCACTCCTCTCCACCACTCAGCGTTGGGGAAAGTAAGGACACACCACTGATTTATCTTTAGCTCTCCCTACCTGTGCTTGCTGCTGTCCGTAGTCTCTCACATTGCCACTCACATTGCCACTCACATTGTGGCACTCACATTGCCACTCACATTGTCACTCACATTGCCACTCACATTGCCACTCACATTGTCACTCACATTGTCACTCACATTGCCACTCACATTGCCACTCACATTGTCACTCACATTGCCACTCACATTGCCACTCACATTGTGGCACTCACATTGCCACTCACATTGCCACTCACATTGCCACTCACATTTCCACTCACATTGCCACTCACATTGTCACTCACATTGCCACTCACATCGTGGCACTCACATTGCCACTCATCTTGCCACTCACATTGTCACTCACATTGCCACTCACATTGCAACTCACATTGCCACTCACATTGTCACTCACATTGTCACTCACATTGGCACTCACCTTGCGCTCACCTTGCCACTGGTCGTCCCACTCTTCTTGCCGCTGGTCCTGCCGGGGCATGTGAGCTTGTGGGAGGGCCAGTGCGCCTTTTGGCACTCTCTGCTGCAATACGCCACCTTGCCACACCCGCCACAGCTCTTCAGCCTCACACCGCCACCACCCCCCACCGTCCCACACCCCACAGCACCGCACACACGCTCCCCACCACTAGCAGCAGGACCAGTGCCACGTGCAACCGCAATGGGTGCACTTGCGTGGTCCGGTGTGGCACTGGAGGATGGAGCAGCATGGGAGAAAGGGGCAGCAGCAGCAGCACAAGCGGATGAGGAAACATGTGCGGAAGAGGCAGCAGGGGTGGAAGGGGCAGTAGGGGAGGCAGGGCGGTAGCATGGCTCCCCCAGCAGCATCTCTCGCAGACAAGCCAGCAAATTGACTCCCCCTGGCCATGGCTTCAAATAAGCCGGCTCATCCCCCTGCTTGCCCTTCCCATCATCCCCCTTCGTCCGTCGACCCCCATTGTCACTGTCATTTCCGTGACTATAGCTGCTGCTTCCGAAGATGTCGCTGAGATTGCTGCTTTCACTGATAATTTCAGAAAGCCTTTTCTCACTGTCAACGTCTTCACAGAACCTGGGTTTGGCAGCCCTTTTCCACAGCTTGCGCCACTTGTCACTCGTAACCTCCTCTCCCTGCACTCCATCCCTTGCGGCCCGCTCCTCTCTTCCCTGGCACGTGTCACTCAGTGCCTCGGCCTCCAGCTTCATGCTGCCCTGCCATGCAAACTCCACCGCCAGCCACCACATCTGCACCTCCTCCCACACCCTCCCGTCCACTTCCTCTCCGTCTCGCAGCTTGTGTAGGTCCTTCCGGTCGGTGATTCCCAGAATGGGGGCAGCCCATTTTGGAGCCACGGCCAAGAGGAAGAGCACGGGATCCAGCTCTGCCTGATTGTGCAGCAGAGCCGACCTTAGAAAGCCCGGCACGCTGGCAGGGAAAGGCGGCACGCCCATACGAGCAGCGACCCGGTCGAATTCGGGTGAGAGAGGCGGGAAGAGGGATACAAAGCGGTTGAAAATGATGGAGGCAGGTCGGTAGGCGTAGTTGGCGATGAGCGTGAGGAAGGGGATGCTACGGCTGTAGACAGCAAGGCAGGGCTTGCACTGAGCGCATGCAGGTGGCTTGACCAGATTCCCGGCAAACTCCAATAGGAAATCAGCATCGGCAGTGCAGCGAACGATGGGGTATTTCCTCTGCACTAGCGGCCGCAGCTTTGTGAGCAGCTGCTGCAGCAGCCTCTCGTCTAAGTCACACCCCGATTTTCGAACTCTCTCTTCTTCCCCACGTCCTCTGCTTCCCTCCTGCTTGCCCCTCCCTTTGTCTCCTCCCTCCCTCCTCACGGCCCCAGTCTTGCCTCCTGCGTTTGACCTTCTCTCCTCCTGCCCCATGCTCCCCTGCTGGCCCACTCGCTTCCTCCACAATTCCCAGCCGAAAGAATCTCGCACTCAGATCATCAGGAAGCTTCGCAGCAGCTTCATCGCCCTGAGGCCACTCCTCCCAGTCCCAGGCAAAGCTGCCTTGGTCCACAGGCTTGGGGATGCACCGAGCCTGACCAGGAGGCTCGGAAGGTCCCGAAGCGGGTGACGCATGGGCCGGACCTTCCCCTGGGGGCTGTCCTTGCAGCATTGACTAGCGGGGATGACTTCAGAGCCATAGGTGCGGGCCCACTGCAGAACGCAGGCAGCACGATACGTGAAGACGGCAACGACAGGGTTGGTGTTGACAGGAGTTGGGTTGGCAAATGCCGCTGCCACTGCCGATGGTGATGCTGATGCTGTTGTTCCCACACCTCTGCCTGCTGCCCCTCCTTCACCCTGCGCCCTCCGTCTCAGTCTCTCCCTGGCCGTCTCAATAGCCGCATCCTCCACCCATGTCTTGCTCGCAGTGTTGCCATCCTGGAGGTAAAGATTGGTCTCCCAGCGGTACTGTGGCGAGGACAGCACTGAAGCAACGCAAATAGCAAAGTCAGTCGCACCTATGCCACTCACATGCATGCCCTTGGGAATTTCCGTGCCTTCCAGATTGCTGCTGCTGCTGCTGCTGCTGCTGGCACCACTGCTGCTGTCCCCCCCACTACAGTGGCTGCACCTGAACTCCCTCCCTTCCCCCCCTCCATGCTCCAGAATCCAAGCCATGCCATCCACATACCTCTCCCACACATGCCCCTTCAGATGCTCCCTCCACTTCCCACCCTTCCCATCCCTGCCACCCCCACCACCACCGTCCATGGTTTCCCATGACCCTTCCGGGTTCCCATCATTCTCCATCTGCCGTTTACCCTTGCTTGCTCCCGCAACTCCCTTGCCTGCTCCCCCCCACCTCTCTGCATGCGCCTTCTCCAGCCCGCCAGACAGCAGATTCTGCATGGCAACACCGAATCCTTCCTCCAAATCCCTGCTTTCCTTCACCCCGAGAATCTGAACCAGCATGGAAGCAAGAACGTCCTTCTCCCTCTGCCTGCGTGCCCCTAGCGCAGACACGATGGGTGGATAGGCCATGGAAGTCGATGCATGCGCTCTGCATAGATTCACGAACCACGGGCACCTCGCTACAAGCACGAGGAAGGCAGCGAAGCTGACAGCATGGCGGTAGGCAGCCCAGCAGCTGCTGCAGCGCCAGCAGCAGGAGAACACTGCAGAGGAAACAGAAGCAGCAGGGGCAGCAGCTGCAGCAGCAGGGATAGCATTCGTGATAATAGAGACAGAGCCAAGGGGTATGCCTGCGGCGCTTGGAATGTCACTTAGAATGTCAGGCAGGCAGGATCGGATCCTCCCCAGGTCCATGAGCACACCCACACGAGGCTCAGCCATCCACTCGAGAATCATCGTTTCCGCACAGAGCAAAGGGGCCACGTCACACTTGAGTTGAAAGTGCATGTGAGGCGGCACTCCCAGCCGCGCTGCTGCCTCTGGCACGGGAACCTTCAGCGAGAACTCATACACTGCCCGGGTCGGACGCTTGGGAGCGAGGGGGATGGAGAAAGGCTGTGTTTCTCGCAGGTGATATCGGAAGTCTTTGGGACTGGTCATGATGAGGGCGTGCTTTGTGCGCTGGCTCACAGCGTGGTCCAAGCAGCACTCACACACCGCCAGGCCCCACGCGTCGCTCACGTCCAAGTAGTGAACCATGTCCGCCCGACGCAGCAACTGAAGCTTCTCTGTATAATCCTCAGCTCTTGCCCTCTCTGGCCTCCGTCCTTTCCGCTCCTCCATAATCGGCAGATCTTGGGGCTCCCATGTCAAGAGTTGAGGGTTTTGAAGAGTCAGGTCGTCCCATATTGTTCCAACACGCCGAGGAACGCAGGTGCTGGTACTGGCAGCCGCGCCAGCAGCAAAGAGCTGGATCTTGCCCTTCCCCTCACCATTGCTTTCACCTCCTTTTTTTCCTTCTTTCTTCTGCTTATCCTCCTCCTCGTCGTCATCATCGCTGCTGGAAGGGAAATGGTTCCATTTGCTGTAGTCGATATGGTGAGCGGGAGCAGCAGCAGGTGCTGCAACTGCAGTAGCAGCAGCACGAGTAGCAAAAGCAGCGGCAACATGAGGCACGTCTACAGAAGGCATCGCAGGTGGACCACTCGCAGCTGCTGCAACGCCGCCTGGTGATTCTATTTCGCCTGGGCCTTCTCCATGATCCACTGCAGTCACTGGGAGCACTAAGATAGTTGTACCCGTTTTAAGCTTGGCTCGCTGTACTGTTTCCTGGGGAGAAAGGTACGATACCTGCCCAAAAATCATGAAGCGGACGTGCTGCGGTCGAGCGGCATGATCCGCATGGTAAGCAGCAATGTGGCAGATGAGTCTGAAACAGTCTATTGAAGACTGACCCAAGACGTTCCTTAGGGGAAACTGTAACGGAGACGACAGTGTGGGATGATGCGGCTGATGTGTTTTCGGAGGAGCTGTCGTGGCTTCCTTTGATGACGTCACTATGGCTGCTGACGTCACTATTACGGATGGTGCACCCCTCTGTGCTACTGTCGTCGTTTCTATTGTCCTCTGATCCGTGTCGAATCAAATCAGCTGGGATTCTAAATCTGACCTTAAACGCCAAGTTGGACAAAAGCACTCAAAAAATAAAGAAGTGCCTATCGATTAGGGTTTCCTGATCTTGAGCGCCTCAAAACACCAGCTGGGATTCTGAATATATCCTCGAACGTCATGTGCGACAGAGCAAGCAATACTCGAGGATACACATTTCTGGTTCCGTCACGAATGAATGACAGCAATGCGGTATCTGAGACTTCTCCGCAAACCTGTACACGCGCTAACGCGAGGATACAGCTGTGTAAGGGGTTGTCATAAGTATTGGCTTGAAAACTGATGCAACCGTAATAGTTTCTCGTGCAGAACGTCCTCTGAGAGCGGTTTAATCTAACATCCTTCCCTCAAGGCCGCCTCCTTTGCCGCTTCAGAGAGGAAGATTGAGATCGCGGAATGCCTGCGACGCACTCGTGATGCTTCTTCGCTCTGATTAACAAACAGGGTATCGTTTTAACTTTTAAAACGTTTGCAAAGGTTTGGCTAGGCTCAGCTGTTGTTCCTAATCAGTAGCATTATAAGAGCGTGGTAAGGGAAACATATTGAAACCGGCAAAGCTGTGAGTTTACATGACAGCGACGCTCCATTGACGCAGAGAAGTCACTGAATCATGGCTGCTTGAGCATTTGAAGCTAATGTAGTGGAAACAGCGGTAGGCGAAATTTGTTGAATCAGGAGTAGGTTTGGAGGACCTAGGCTAAGAGGTCAAGCAACAAGAATCCTTTTGTCGGGCGAACAACTCACTCGCATCATGGCCCTGTTCGGCAGGCGGATCAAGCACAGGCTCGGCACAGGTTTGTTTGTATCTGCTGGAGTTCGGCAACCAACCAGCTTCCACGAAGCCCCTAAGAATGTCGAGCCACCCCTGTCAAAACCTTGATTTCGCGCTAAAATCAAACCAATCTTTCCCCAACGGATCTTCGAAGCCAAACCAAAGCAAACCATACCAAACCAAACCAGCCGAACCCAAGTAACCAAGCAGAGCCCCTCATTGCCGAACCCCGCATGCACAAACAAGAAATGAGTAGTGCAGCAGCTGCAATAAACCCTTCTCCTTTCTCACTCGCTCCTGCCACTCCTGACATCCATATCCTTCCATAGCAACAACACCTCCTTACTTACATTCGATTCCTCTCTTCTGGAAATGCTTCGGCTTATTTTACTAACAACCAACACTTAGAAACTTCATTGTCTTCTTTTGCAGTAACTAGCAAAAGTATTGACGAAATGTCTTTCAATGTTACGTTTCGGGTCCCACCGAATCTGATTCGACGTAAATCCAAGGATCATAGCAGCAAAAAGAGGCAACGGAATGCTCTAGTAATGGCGTCGTCAGTAGCATGCGTACAGGTAATGCTTGTTTGGCGCACCCAGCTTTGCCTTGTGCTCTGGGCTTATAAGCGGTTTTGACATTTCGCACGGTTCGTACAGGTTCGCCAGAGCCATGACGTGCTCTTAAAAAGCACAGGTTGTTACATGTTTGTTTTTTCCCAAACGGTAGAGGGCGGCTGGTTTTGTTGTTTGTAAGTTGCACGATTACCACTATTTTTTCCGTCCAATATAGCATGCGAGTACACACCCTTCCTCAAATTGTCACAAACAGCAAACCCAACCCACCAGCCAATGAAACACTCGAATTTGTACTCATGCTACTTCCCCGTCATCGTTCTTCGATCGCGGCAATGTTCACAAGATGTGCACATTGCCGGCAGGAGGAGAGTTGAACTCGTCCGAGGGGATTCAAACCCCTTCACAGGCGCATCCATTCGGCGGCTGCCAGGTAGCCTCCCATGACGGCCGGCACACCACCGTCAATCAGCTCCTGGCGGCGCGCCGCCTGCTGAGCCATAGTCACCCACGATGGGGTGGGCTCCGTCATCCATGCCGGCAGCACACGGCCACGGCGACGAGGTGTCTCGCCGATGGCGCGTCGCCCTCACGCAAGGCAGGCGGCGGGGTCATGTTGAGATTAATAGGCGGGCTGGCGCGCTCCATACGCGCCCTGATGATGGGGTTGCGGATGTCGAAGAGCGCGCACAAGTCCCGCGGGGTGATGCTGGTTGCCTTCGCGTAGCCGATGAGCATCTTGGAGGCCGCTCGAGCGTAGCGCCGTGCCTCGCGGGACTCGGGGTTGCTGTCTTCGTAGACGGCTTGCATGGTGGCGGGGGCTTCCCACATCTCCGCAGAAGGCGCGGTAGGCGGCTCGGTCGCGAGCGGATCCTCGCCCGGCTCTGCGCAGGTTGCCTGGTTGTCGTCAATGGCGACCAAGGCCGCTGCCGGCATGGCGCTTGAGCCGAGGCCGAGGTGATCGATGAGGATGCCAACATCCCCGATCTCCTCGTCAAGGCCGATGTCCACATCTCGGCCCACATTGACGGCGTCGTCGCCCACAAGTGGAAGGTCCATGGCCCACGCACGCGACAGGCAGCCGGTGCGCCACCAACAACGCTGGATGGTGCGCACCTCGATGTTCATCCACGCGTCGTTGAGCCAGGCCACGACGTCGCGGAGGTTGGGCTTGAAGCGCGCCACGCACGAGGTAGCTCCTTCCGCATTCCAGCGGGCGGTAAGGCGCGCAGCCAATGCTGCCGGTACCGCGCCTTCGCCATCGCGATAAGCCCCTGATCGAGCGGCTGGGTGAAGCAGGTGGTGTTCGGTGGGAGATACACCAGTCGGACGTTCGAGAGAGAGCGCGTGCGGAACCCGAACAGGTCTTCGGAGGTGGCGCCTCGCGACGTGAGGACGTGGCTGCTCACGTTGTCGAGCAGAATCACAATATGCCGACCCTCGGCATACATGGCTGCGTTCAGCTGCTCGATGAAGAGGGTGAAAAGCTGCCATAGGGGACGAGCAGGTCAAGGCACATGAACATTAGTTCACATTCACATGGTGCATAAGTGTGAAATTCAAGTATAAGTGAGGAAGCATAAGTGTGAAATTCAAACCATAGCGATCATTAACAACTCACCGGTGAGGTCATCCAGCCTTTGGCTGTGTTGCGCTAGTAGCAATGCTCCTCCGGATCAAAGTTAGGGCGGAAGTCATGGGGGTGCTTCGCCTTGGAGATCACCAAGGGGCGGAAAGTGTGCGAGCCGTCGGCGTTGACGAGAAAGCCGACGGTGAGGCGGTCTTTCACTGCCTTCCTGCCCGCCACACGGCTAGCGCCGTACGCCCATCGCTCGGACTCCTTCAGCACTCGGCCAATGGTGCTGCGATCAGGCCTCATGCCGAAGCGGGTGAAACACCAGCGGCTGAGGTCGACGTGGCGCAGCTGGGGGTTGGCGACATGGTGGGCGCAAATCGCGCGTTTGATATGCACAGCTAACTGGCTGCGGTGGTAGAGACGAGGCATGGTAAGCTACTGTGGGTAGGAGAGAGTGAATGTCGAGTGAAATTGGCTGCCTTTTTGAAGGGATTTTTTGTGCGCCTTAATGGGGCTTGAAGGTGCATTCTCAATGGCAATTGGTCAGCAGCACATCAGGAAGCACACATGTACGTGGCTTTGAAATGTGGCGTGGGGAATTGGTGTTACCACAACCACTATGTGTGACGTGTGAGTTTTGAACAACACTTGGTTGTCAATGTGTTTGTACCGAGCTTGGGCAAGGTACACGTCAATGTGTTTGCACCTTTCCTAAGATGTGTTTGACGCACCATGAACCTCCCTACGTGGCAGCCAGTCATCTGCGAAGTGACGCGAGATGTTAACGGAGTTTCAGCCTGTCATTTCGCGATGCTTGTTTTTGGCCAAGAAACAAGGCAGACCCCGGTAGACTTGGTCTGTCTTATGCTCGTGGTTGACTGTTTTGGCGTTCACCAACCCACATGCAAGTTGTTTGGGGTGCTTGTAGACGGGGTGCAACCTATAGGGAACCTCGACATCGCGGGCAGGGCATCTAAAAGGTGCAAGGCATTTTCGCGCGCAAGAGGTGAGCATTACCTGTACGTGAACGTTTACATACCAGCTTCTCCAATAGAGCCGCTTCGATTAGTCTTCAATAGACTGTTCCAGTCCCATCTTGTCAGAATATTATCTTATTGTTCTAGCCTGTAGTGGGGTGCTCTATAGCGAGTACAACCCTTCTAGGGTTTGCTATTTGTATCCTCATTCTTGCTAGTTCAATCCTCTTTCTTTCTGTAACTTTGACATGCTATCAGAGCAGGTCGATCCCCTTGGATCGATCCTGTGGGTGTGTCCCCACCTTGCTTCCGCTGCTACCTTTCCTTCCCGCCGTGCGCCCCGAGGCGCGCGGCGATTTTTTTTTTCCTTCCCGCCGTGCGCCCCGAGGCGCGCGGCGGTTTTCTGCCCGCCGTGCGCCCTAGGGCGCGCGGCGGTTCTTTGCCCGCTGTGCGCCCCGAGGCGTGCGGCGGGCGTCTGCTCTACGTCGCGGCCCCGCCCTACGTCGGGCTTCTCCCCTACGTCGCGGCCCCGCCCTTCGTCGCGGCCCCGCCCTTCGTCGCGGCCCCGCCCTATGTCGCGGCCCCGCCCTGCGTCGCGGCCCCGCCCCTCGAAGCGACCCTGCCCCGACCGTCGCGGCCCCGCCCCGACCGACACGGCCCCGCCCTTGTCGCGGCCCCGCCCTACAGTCGCGGCCCCGCCCTACAGTCGCGGCTCCACCCTACGTCGCGGCTCCGCCCTGCGTCGCGGCCCCGTCCCTTCGAAGCGGCCCCGCCCCTTGTCGCGGCCCCGCTCTCCTCTCAGGTCCGTCGTGGGCCCCACTCTCCCCCCCCCCCCCCCCCCCCCCCTCCCCCTACCATTTCCCGTCGCCCGTCGCGGCTCCTTCGGGGGCCGCAAGCGGCCCCCTCAGGTCGCCACGACGGACGACGGGAGGGGCGAGCTGTGGGGTGGCGGGTATGGGGGTGGCCGGTGTGCCTTCCTCCCTTTCTCCTCCTCCTCCTTCGTCTCCCACTGCTGCAGCTGTCGCTGAGGGGGGTGGTTGTGTGGGAGACTGGGTTTAGGGTTTTAGGGGGGTGCGTGGGAGTAGAGCTAGTGGTGTAGCAGTGGGTGTGTATCAGGGGGGTGGGACTGTGTGCGGGAGGATGAGCGGAGGTTGCCAGTTTGTCGTCAGCAGCACCTGTAGTCCGGGGCGCTGTCCCGGTAGCCCAGTCGTAGCCAGCTGTGCCAGCCGCCCGTGGGTCCGTTGCCCGTCCGCCGCTATTTGAGCCGCGGGGCCTGTTACCCCTGTAGTCCGGGCGCTGTCCGGTAGCCGCTGTGCCAGTCTGCCTCCTGTTGCCCGTGTGTCTGCAGCTTCAGCCGTCGCCTCCTGTCTCCTCTCCCCTCACTCTCCCTCCTCCTCCTCACTTGCCCGTTGTGACTACCACTAGCTTTGCTTATAATTGTAAACTCTAAACTATTTCTTCTTGAACTTGTGCTCAGAATGTGTGGTGACATTGTGATCCACCCTGAGCTTGTTTTGCTTTGCCTGCTCTGCTGATTACACCCCACTTTGGCTATGGGGGTGTGTCAGAATATTATCTTATTGTTCTAGCCTGTAGTGGGGTGCTCTATAGCGAGTACAACCCTTCTAGGGTTTGCTATTTGTATCCTCATTCTTGCTAGTTCAATCCTCTTTCTTTCTGTAACTTTGACACATCTGCCAACATCGCAAAACAGTGGGGAGGGGAATGTGTGTTGCGGGAGTCTTGTTTGTAACTTCCTCGTTTAGTAGGGGTTGGGAATCATGCGATACTGTTTCTCGCATGTGGCATGGGAGTGATGTTAGGGTGTTGCCTGTTTTTTGAAGTGGTGCGCGTGTTTCTCGGCACTTGATGTCAACTCCGCAGCTCAGCTGAACAGTTTCGTAGCAGCAAACTGTTTATTCGCGCTTTTCACATTTCATGAAGTTGTAACAAACAGTGCTATTAAATTTAGATTGGTAATTTTATATTTTTTTTGTCAATACGCTTAGTATTATAATTTGGTGGATATTGAGATATTCGTTGAAACAAAAAATCTTTCAAATGCTAGTTTAAAGCTTGTTGTGTAATTTCAAATTATATTATTACATTTTTTATATGTTTATAATATTACCAAATGCTTGGTAGTAGTTGATGTATCAGCATTCTGTGAGAATTAGAACGAGAATGATTGAACTATGAAACAGTTGGGTACAAGTACTAACCCTAATTGGGTTGTACCCCTTATGGGCTACCCCACTACAGCCTACACAGATGTATAAGCTATAATGTTCTGACACATTCTTGTATACAGTTGAGTTTTTAGCATTTTATAATCACACAATAAATTACTTCATTCTATTCCCTATCTATAGGAACTGGATTGAGCTCGTTCGCCCAGCTACACAGCTCGTTTGTGCGTTCGATGGCATGAATCTGTGCAATGGTCGGCCAGTGCGCAATTCGTCATCGTTTCAACGTCTAGATGCTTTTTTTAGCCCTATTTCTTCACACCTTTCCCTATTTAATCATATTCCCTAGCTATAGGAACTGGATTGAGCTCATTCGCACAACTACGCAGCACGTGACGCTTGTTTGTGCGTTTGATGGCATGAATTTGTGCAAGGATAGGTCAGTGCGCAACATGTCACTGTTTCAACATCTGGATGTTTTTTTTAGCCCTATTTAATCACATATTTCCCTAGTTTATCCATTTCCCTATCCATAGGAACTGTTTTGAGCTCATTCGCACAACTACGCAGCACGTGACACTTGTTTGTGCGTTCGATGGCCTGAATCTGTGCAAGGATAGGCCAGTACGCAACATGTCACCATTTTGTCAAGGTGAGAGAGGAATGATGTCGACTAGTTTGGGGCATGGGGTACAAAAGTGACGAGAGAAAAGTTGTACCCCCTAAGAAACACCCCTACAAAACCTAAACCTAAATTATATAGATCATATAATTTGACACATTTACTCATCCATATGGTTTTGTAAACCCTATTCCTTCACATAGTTCCCTAGTTTATCCATTTCCCTAGCCATAGAAGCTGGTTTGAGCTCATTCGCACAACTACGCAGCACGTGACGCATGCTTGTACGTTCGATGGCCTGAAACTGTTCAAGGATAGGCCAGTACGCAACATGTCACCGTTTCATCGTTTGGTTGTTTTTTTCAGCACCATTTCTTCACATATTCAGGTACTCTAGTCAATTAAATTGCCATAGGAACTGGTTTGACATAATTCGCACAACTACGCAGCACGTGACGCTTGTTTGTTTGTTCGATGGCCTGACACTGTGCAAGGAAAGGCCAGTACGCAACATGTCACCGTTTCAACATATGGATGTTTTTTTTAGCCCTATTTATTCACATATTTCCCTAGTTCATTCATTTCCCTAGCCATATGAACTGGTTTGAGCTCATTCGCACAACTATGCAGCACGTGACGCTTATTTGTGCGTTTGATGGCCTGAATCTGTGCAAGGGTAGGCCTGTATGCACATGTCACCGTTTAATCGTCTATATGGTTTTTTTAGCCCTATTTCTTCACATGGTTCCCTAGTTTATCCATTTATCTAGCCATAGGAGCTGGTTTGAGCGCATTCGCACAACTACGCAGCACGTGATGCATGTTTGTACGTTTGATGGCCTGAAAATGTTCAAGGATAGGCCAGTACGCAACATGTCACCGTTTCATCATTTGGTTGGTATTTTTACCACCATTTCTTCACACATTCAGGTATTTCAATCAATTACCTTGCCATAAGAACTAGTTTGAGCTCATTTGCACAACTACGCAGCACGTGACCCTTGTTTGTGTGTGGGTTGGGGCGTAACGGTGCAATGATAGCAGAATATGGCTTCCTATCCAAGACATAGCATGGAAAACCTATCTAGCCTTATTGGATTGATCGGAAAATGATAGGAGGGTCTATATATAGTGTCAGAGACTCTCATATAATTTGTAGAGCATTATGACAAGGTTTGATTGGTTGTTTGCACTAGAACACAATAACAGGCAATCTTGCACAAGATTCTAGCTTTCATTCCATAACATTGCATGGCAAACCTACCTAGCCTTCATGGATTGATCTGAAAATGATATGGTGGTGTTAAATTAGTGTCATGAGACTCTCCTGATTTTTATGACAAGGTTTGGCTTGTGGCGGGAACTAAAATCCAAAAGCATGTAAATCTGCTGCAAAATCTGACTTCTCTCCATATCATTCCATGGAAAGCCTAACTATCTTTTGGATTTACCTGAAAATTGTAGGGGGGTCTTTCAATAGTGTCAAGAGACTCCTCAATGAATTACAAAGCTTTATGGCAAGGTTTGGTTTGCGTTTTAACATCAATACTAGGCATCGGCCACCATGGCAGAAACCATCACCCTACACCTATCTCTGCTTTCTGGATTGAGCTGAAAATTGGTAGGGGATGTGGAAATAGTGTAAAGAGGCTCCCCTTCGAAAATCAGAGCATTTTGACCAGAATACATTGGTCTGTAAACCTTCGTCCAAGACGAGGCAATGTCGTCGAAATCTCATGCAGGTTAGTGAGACAACCAAATATGCAGATGCAGACTGCCACCATAGGAGGTCATATGCGCAGCACATACTTCTAATAAAACAAAAAGCAATATTGAAGTAATCACATGTCCATGATCGCCATATAATGAGTTGTCATGTGCCAAGAGCTTCGTCGGTATAGCTTGGTCTTTGTGAATTTCACCCCAGAAATTTATATGTTACAGAACAGTAGAGGAGGTCCAAGGGAGATGGTAGAGCCATCAAAATGAAAATTTGGACCACAAACCAAGCGGCTATCAGCATTAAAAGGTATTAAAATAGGTGGGCATTTTGCGCCACAAACCACCATTATATGTCTTTTTTTTAATTACTTCGGTTGTATTATGATAGAGGGTACCTATATATATTGTAATAATGATTAAAAAACCCAACTTAAAATTCCCCAACACTTGGCCAATTCTGTGGCTGTGAAAGAATGAGGAATGATTGACCAAGGAATGAGTGTGATACAAATATAAAACCCTAGAATTGTGTACCCCTTAGTATCTAACCCGTTACAGCCTACACAAGCTAGATCATATAAGTCTGACACACCCCCATAGGCAAAGTGGGGGAGAACAAGGGGTCAGAAGACCAGTTAAGCAAAGCAAGGCAAAGCAAGCTCAGGGTGGATCACAACGTCACCACACATTCTGAGCACAAGTTCAAGGCCACAAGGCCAGTTCACATGCAAGATCATATATAAAGGTAAACAAGCAAGTGCAGGTATAGATAGATCACAATACAAGCAAGGTCAAGAAGTGAGCAAGTGAGGCCAAGTAGGCACAAGACCTAGCATCGTACAAAAGCGCTGATGATCACAAGGCGGAAGTGCCTTGGTAAAGATATCAGCAGTGTTGGCCTGAGAGGCCACGTAAGCAAGGCGCAGCTGACCACACTGCTGCACCTCACGAGCAAGGAAGTAGCGAAGAGCAATGTGCTTCGTTCTGTGCTCGAGTCTATGCTCCCGACACAAGGCCAGCATGGCCTTGTTGTCTATGTACAGAACTGGAGGAGAACGAGGCGGCTCTCCTAGGTCAGTCAGCAGGTAGGTGAGCCAGCGTAGCTCCTGTGCAGCCATGGCCCCCGCGAAGATCTAAGCCTCACAGCTGGAGCCGAGAACAGAAGAAGAGCGGGTAGACCGCCACGAAACAGAGCCGGAACCAAGGCTGAAGGTGTAACCCTGTGACGACCGCTGCGTAGCCTGGTCGTCAGCCCAAGAAGCGTCTGCGAAACCTGTGAGGACAACTGAACGCCGCCCTCCAAGCACTAGCCCCATGCCCGACGTACTGCACAAGTAGCGCAACACCCTCTTCGCTGCAGCCATGTGCTCTGGTCGGTGTCTCCCAGGAACAACATAGCGTGCCAAGATGCTAAGAGGGTATGCAAGGTCAGGTCGAGTGCAGGTCATCAGGTACATGAGGCAGCCAACAAGCTCTGGGTACGGGCCACTCGACTCTACAGACTCATCCGAAGGCAGAGCTGAGAGCGAGTGGCGAGTAGGTAGAAGAGTGGCCTGAGGCGAGGAGTACGTGAAGTCGAAGCGCTGAAGGACCTGCTGCACCATGTGTGACTGAGTCAGGGTAATAGTGCGCTGCGCTCTGTCCCGGGTGATCTGCAAGCCAAGGTAGCTGCGCAGTTCACCCAGGTCTGTGCACGTGTGTCTCTTCTGCAGCTCGGAAGTTAAGTGGGCGAGTCCAGCAGTGTCACCAGTGGCAAAGACCAAGTCGTCGACGTACACGAGGATGTAGAGCGGCGGCAAATAGGTGTCGGTGCGTAGAAACAGCGACGGGTCGGCAGTAGAAGGAGCAAACCCAAGAGCCGCAAGTGTAGT
Organism: Closterium sp. NIES-65; assembly: GCA_948144175.1. Classification (NCBI taxonomy): domain Eukaryota; kingdom Viridiplantae; phylum Streptophyta; class Zygnematophyceae; order Desmidiales; family Closteriaceae; genus Closterium; species Closterium sp. NIES-65. The sequence continues at coordinate 2,782,246 of CANXME010002078.1, read as the reverse complement.
CCTCAGTGTGTCGTGCCACTCACGGGGCGCCTGGCGGAGACCGTAGACTAGCCGGCGGAGGCTCCTCTGGGTACCAGGAGGAAAAGACCCAGTGAAGCCAGGTGGGCGGCGCAGCCAGATCTCCTCGTGCAGGCTGCCCTGCAAGAAAGCTGTGCTGAAGTCAAGATAGTGAAGGTCGTAGTCGCGCTGAGCGGCTATGTGCAGCAGCACCCGAAGAGTGGTCATCTTCGGGGTGGGAGAGAAGGTCTGAAAGTAGTCAACTCCCTGCCGCGAACCGAAACCTCGAGCCACGTAACGCGCCTTGAAGACAGGCGGAGAACGCGGCGGCCGCTTCACCCTGAAAATCCACATGCCACTGACGATGTTCGCCCCAGGTGGGGGAACCTCGTCGACGTAGGTGCCTGTGGACTTCCAGGAAGCCATCTCTGCGTCCATGGTTGACTACCACTGTGAGGAGTAGGGACCTTCGATCGCCTCAGCGTACGATCGAGGAGTCGGGATGTCAGGTGCATCCGGGTCTCCCTCAGGGGCAATCAGCATGGACACAAGATGAGGCAAAGCAGCAGCAAAACACTACAAATCCTCCTGCCTGTCCTCAAGGACGTCCGTACTAAGAACACACTCACCCCCGACGGACGGAGGGCAGACAGACTCAGACTCAGCAACGAGACTAGTGGCATAGTCTAGACGACAGCGAGCAGCAAAGTCGACAAGCTCAGCAACGAGGGCAGACGCAACAGTGGACGCAAAGGAAGGGTCAGTGACAACAGTAGCCAGAAGACGCGTGACAGTAGGGCTGGCAGCACGAAGAGACTCAGACGCCAGGTCAGCAAGAGCACGAAGAGAGGACTTTGGAGGAGACGGCAACGAGACACGCAGTGGAGTAGTGGAAGGACGCAGTGCCATCTGGTGTGTGCCTGGGACCGCAAGAGGACGCGGACGCGGAACACGACTACGAGTGCGAGCAGCACAAACAAGTGACGCAGGACGAGACGCAGACCCACGACACTCGGCAAGACCTCCACTAGGACCGGTGTAGGGAGAGGGAGCAGGCAGTGGGGAGGCGGGCTGTAACTACGACTCAGACTGGACAGGTGGCGGACACTCTAAGGAAGGAGCAGGACCAGTAGAAGGCGGAAGACGAAGAACATGCTCAAGGAGCGGAACGAAGTACGGCCGTGGCCGCGCAGCGCCTCCAGAGCCAGCAGGGACAGCACCAGCACCCCCAGGGTAGCACCAGCGCCAGTAGTACCCCCAGCTGCAGCACCGCCAACTCCAGCACCCTCAGAATTACCAGCGCCAGCAGCACCTCCAGCGCCAACACCCTCAGCAGCTCCAGCTCCAGTCGGACCACCGGAAGACTCGACAGTCAGAGCTCCAGCACCTCCAGCAGCACCTACTCCAGAAGCTCCACCAGCAGCTCCAGCACAAGGAGCACCCCCAGGCCCAGCAGCACCAGTACCTCAAGTACGAGCACCTCCGGAACCCGTGGCACCAACACCCTCAGTAGCAGCAGAACCACCAGTGCCAGCTGCACCTCTAACTCCAGCAGCACGGCTCCAGCGCCGAGCAAACCACTCGCGCAGCTCTTGAGGAGAGGGGAGCTCCCGCCGGGACGAAGCACCCTAGGGACCCTCAGACCCAGCACCGACAGACTCCACACAAGTAGGCCCAGCACCCTTATGTGCAATTGAACGAGAATGAAAAGACTAAGGGAAAGTTGGGTACAAGTACAAACCCTAGAAAACTGTACCCCATATGTGCTACCCCACTATAGCCTACAGCAGCTATGTCATATAAATCTGACACACCCCCATAGGCAAAGTGGGGGAGGACAAGGGGTCACAAGACCAGTCAAGCAAAGCAAAGCAAGCTCAGGGTGGATCACAACGTCACCACACATTCCGAGCACAAGTTTAAGGCCACAAGGCCAGTTCACATGCAGGATTACATATATATTTAAGGCTAAACAAGCAAAAGCAGGTGTACATATATATATGTAACAGTACAAACAAGGTCAAGGGGTGAGCAAGTGAGGCAAGGTAGGCACAAGACCCAGTTGAGTACAGAAGCGCTGATAATCACAAGGCGCAAGTGCCTTGGTGAAGATATCAGCAGTGTTGGCCTGAGAGGCCACGTACGCAAGGCGCAGCTGACCACGCTGCTGTAGCTCACGAGCAAGGAAGAAGCGAAGAGCAATGTGCTTCGTTCTGTGCTCCAGGCTCTGCTCCCGACACAAGGCCAGCATGGCCTTGTTGTCTACGTACAGGACCGGAGGAGAACGAGGCGGCTCTCCGAGGTCAGTCAGCAGGTAGGTGAGCCAGCGAAGCTCCTGTGCAGCAATGGCCCCTGCGTAGATCTCAGCCTCACAATTGGAGCCGAGAACAGAAGACGAGCGAGTAGCCCGCCACGAAACAGAGCCGGAACCAAGGCTGAAGGTGTAACCATATGACGACCGCTGCGTAGCCTGGTCGTCAGCCCAAGAAGCGTCTGCGTGCCCAGTGAGGACCAGTGGACTCTGCCCTCCAAGCACAAGCCCCATGCCCGACGTACTGCACAAGTAGCGCAACACCCTCTTCGCTGCAGCCATGTGCTCCGGTCTGTGTCTCCCAGGAGCAACATAGCGTGCGAGAATGCTAAGAGGGTATGCAAGGTCAGGTCGTGTGCAGGTCATCAAGTACATGAGGTAGCCAACAAGCTCTGGGTACGGGCCACTCGACTCTACGGACTCATCCGAAGGCAGAGCTGAGAGCGAGTGGCGAGTAGGCAGAGGAGTGGCCTAAGGCGAGGAGTACGTGAAGCCGAAGCGCTGAAGGACCTGCTGCACCATGTGTGACTGAGTCAGGGTAATGGTGCGCTGTGCGCTGTCCCGGGTGATCTGCAAGCCAAGGTAGCTGCGCAGTTCACCCAGGTCTGTGCACGTGTGTCTCTTCTGCAGCTCGGAATTCACGTAGGCGAGTCCAGCAGTGTCAGCTGTGGCAAAGACCAAGTCGTCGACGTACACGAGGATGTAGAACGGCGGCACAGAAGTGTCGCTGCACAGAAACAGCGACGGGTCGGCACTAGAGGGAGCAAACCCAAGAGCCGCAAGCGTAGTCCTCAGTGTGTCGTGCCACTCACGCGGTGCCTGGCGGAGACCGTAGACTAGCCGGCGGAGGCTCCACTGGGTGCAAGGAGGAAAAGTCCTAGTGAAGCCAAGTGGGCGGCGCAACCAGATCTCCTCGTGCAAGCTGCCCTGCAAGAAAGCAGTGCTGAAGTCAAGAGAGTGTAGCTCTTAGTCACGGTGAGCAGCTATGTGCAGCAGTACTGAAGAGTGGTCATCTTTGGGGTGGGAGAGAAGGTCTGAAAGTAGTCAACTCCCTGCCGCTGACTGAAGCCACGAGCCACGTAACGCGCCTTGAATACAGGCGGAGAACCCGGCGGCCGCTTCACCCTGAAAATCCACATGCCACTGACGATGTTCGCCCCAGGCGGGGGAACCTCGTCAACGTAGGTGCCTGTGGACTTCCAGGAAGCCATCTCTGCGTCCATAGCTGCCTGCCACTGAGAGGAGTAGGGACCCTCTATCGCCTCCGCGTAAGAGCGCGGAGTCGGGATGTCAAGTGCATTCGGGTCTCCCTCAGGGGTAAGCAGTACGGACACGAGATGAGGTGAAGCAGCAGCCAAACACTTGAACTCCTCCTGCTTGTCCTCAAGGACGTCCGTGCCAAGGGCACACTCACCCCCGACGGACGGAGGACAGACAGACTCAGACGCAGCAACAAGACTAGCAGCGTAGTCTAGACGACAGCGAGCAGCAAAGTCGACGAGCTCAGCAACTAGGGCAGACGCAGCAGTGGACTCAAAGGAAGGGTCAGTGACAACAGTAGCAAGGAGACGCGTGACACTCGGACTGGCAGTACGAAGGGAGTCCGATTCTGGGTCAGCAAGAGCAGGAAGAGAGGACTCAGGAGGAGAAGGCCAAGGGGCACGCAGAGGAGTAGTGGACGGACGGAGAGACATTCGGCGCGTGCCGGGCACAGGGGGAGGACGCGGACGCGAACCATGACCACTAGCGCGAGCAGCACGGACAGGCGACGCAGGACGAGACGCAGGCTCACGATGCTCAGCAAGACCTCCAGTAGGACCAGTGTAGGGAGAAGGAGCAAGCAGTGGGGAGGCGGGCTGTAACTGTAACTGTGACGGGACAGGCTATGGACACTCTAAGGGAGGAGGAGGACCAGTAGAAGCCGGGAGACCAAGAACCTGCTCAAGGAGCGGAATGAAGTACGGCCGAGGCCGCGCAGCGACTCCAGACACAGCAGGGACAGCTCGAGCACCCCTATCGGTAGCACCAGCGCCAGCAGCACCTCCAGCTCCAGTACCCCCAGCAGCTCGAGTAGCTCCAGGACCTCTAGCAGCACCAGTAGTACCCCCAGCAGGACCGCCTCCAGTACCGCCAGCGCCAACACCCTCTTCAGCTCCAGCTCCAGTCAGACCACGAGAAGATGCATAGGCTCCAGCTCCAGTAGTACTCGCAGGCCTAGCAGCTCCAGTACTCCCAGTACGAACACCTCCGGCTCCAGAAGCAAGCCTCCAGCGCCGGGCAAACCACTCACGCTCCTCCTGTGGAGAGAGTGGCTCCCGTTGAGACGGAGCACCTGGAGAACCTCCAGGTCCAGCACCGCCAGACGCCACACGAGCAGACCGAGCTCCCTTAGGCTCCACACCCCCAGGCTCAGCACCTCCAGGCGTAGCACCCCCAGGGTCAGCACCCCTAGTCGTAGCACCCCCAGGCTCAGCACCCCCAGACTCAGCACCCCGAGGCTCAGCATCCCCAGTCGTAGCACCCTCAGGCTCAGCACCCCCAGGCTCAGTACCCCCAGGCGTAGCACCCACACGCTCAGCACCCCCAGAGTCAGCACCCCCAGGCTCAGTACCCTCAGCAGCACCAGAGTCACCAGCGACCTCCACAGGATCGACTGCGTCTACCTGGGACACACCTGAAGGGGCAGGACCCTGACGGGGAAGGGGGTCTACCGGGGGGGGGACCTGGCACAAGGAAGAGCGGTGGCGGGGGGAGGGACGGAGTGCGGTAGGGGAAGATACGGTAGTAGGGGACCGACTCGTCAAACGTGACGTCCTGGGAGGACAGAACACGGCGAGAGGTGGGGTGTTAGAACTGCCACCCTGGTGCGTCAGGGGGGGAAGCCAAGGAAGACGCAGGGAGCAGCACGAGGGGACAGCTTGTCCGCAGACAAGTCGCGGACAAACGCCCGAGATCCCCAGACACGGAACGCAGACGCATCGCCAACCTTCCCCGTCCACAGCAAAGTTGGGGAGGTCTCCGGCATGGAGACCCTAGGCTGAAGGTTGATCTGATGCGCCGCGTACCGAACCGCAAACGGCCACAGAAAATGGGGGGCAGCCGCATGCATCATGGACGTACGGGCGTTGTCCATGACCATGCCAATGCGGCGCTCAGCAATCCCATTTTGCTGTGGAGAGTCCGGAAGCGTGAACGTTTGGCGAATGCCTCGTGCACGACAGTAGGCTCACAGAAGGCCAGAGGAGAACTCTCAGCCTTTGTCAGAGTGCAGACGCAGAACAAGAAAGTCTGAGCCGAAACTCTTCCTGAGCTAGAGACGGGCAGCGCGGATCCAGTCGATCAACACCTCAGTGACATCACCCTTGCTGCGAAAGGGGAAGACTATGGTGTAACACGAGTAGTCGTCAACCACCAGCAAGAAGTAGCGCTCGTGACTTTGTCCACGGACGCGGGCTGGGCCCCACACGTCCATGTGAAGCTGTCAGATTATAATGCATGTCTAGTCTGTAGTGGGGTACTCAAAAGTGAGTATAACCCTTTTAGGGCTTACTACTTGTATACCCCTCCTTTCTAGTTTCAACACTCTCCTTCTAAAATCTCTCGACATTTTCCTCACCCTACAACTCGAACTTCACCACTAAGTCACTTAAACCCATGGCTCCTAAGCCTACTAAACTCTAGTATCTCAACAGAAGCGTCTATCAAAGTTATTTTATGTAACTGCTTGTGGTTTAGGTGTAGTGTATTTATCTTGTCTTCTGTTTGGTGGTGCACCTCTAGTTTCTTGACTATATGTTGTATCTCTTTGCTATTATTGAACCCTCGTTCTCTCAACTCTTTTCTCCTTTTCAACTTTTCTCAAACTCTACTCACTCGATCCAACTAGCCATGGCTCCTAAGCCTTGCTAGAACTTTAACAGCGTCTACAGCGGGGCCTCTGTCGGAGGAAACTGGGAGGAGTGAGGGGCAGCACGCTGCCGCCCCTCGACACAGGGGACGCAGGTAGGGGCAGGCCCCGGAGGAAAGGGAGGGAGGGACCGGGGAAGACCAGAGACAAGGACACGAGAGGCCATGCCTCGGAGACGAGGCAGGGAGGGGTGACCAAGGCGGTGGTGCCAGAGGAGAGTCTCGTGCGACACGAGGCGACACGAGCAGGGGGCAGACTCAGGACCAGACCTCGATGCTGCAGCAAACACCTGACCCGACGCAGCTGCCTGACCAGACGCAGTGACTGGAGGAGACTCAGTGGTCAGTGTATACATGCTCGACCCCGGCCGACGTCTAAACGTGGCCAAGTGTCGGCCCGTCCGAGCGTCCGTGCAGTGGGTCACCCGCTGGCTCGCAGGAGTGAACTGGTGAACCCCCGCATCTTGTAGGTCAGCACCACTCACCAAGTTCGTAGAGAACGAGGGGAGGTAAAGACCAGACAGGGTGCCAGAGGGGGCCGCCGGACACGGGAGGACAGTGGAGAAGTGAGCAAGGACAGGACCCCCACAGGGGTCTGCCAGAGAGACTGAAACTGGCCGACCAAGCGGCATGAGTGTGGTGCGGTCTCGAAAGAAGGAGCGAGAAGCCCCTGAGTCAAGGGTGAAGGTGTGGGAGGCCGAAGCCGACGCAGTACTGTGAAAAGAGTAAGCAGGAATGAATGAACTATGAATGAAAGCAGTACAAATATGAAACCCTAACTGGGTTGTACCCCCTATGGGATACCCCACTACAGCCTACACAGCAGCATAAGCTATAGATATGTTCTGACACACCCCCATAGGCAAGGTGGGGGAGAACAAGGGGTCACAAGACCAGTCAAGCAAGACAAAGCAAAGCTCAGGGTGGATCACAAAGTCACCACACAGTCCGAGCACAAGAGCAAGGCCAAAGGCCAGTTCACAAGCAAGAGTACAGACATATATATAAAGCTAGACAAGCAAGAGCAGGTATATATATATGTCACAGTACAAGTGAAGTCAAGAGGAGAGCAAGTGAGGCAAGACAGGCACAAGACCCAGCTGGGTGCAGAAGCGCTGATGGTCACAAGGCGCAAGTGCCTTGGTGAACACATCAGCAGTGTTGGCCTCAGAGGCCACGTACGCAAGTCGCAACTGACCACGCTGCTGCAGCTCACGAGCAAGGAAGTAGCGGAGAGCAATGTGCTTCGTTCTGTGCTCCAAGCGCTGCTCTCGACACAAGGCCAGCATAGCCTTGTTGTCTACGTACAGCACTGGAGGAGAACGAGGCGGCTCTCCAAGGTCAGTCAGCAGGTAGGTGAGCCAGCGAAGCTCCTGTGCAGCCATGGCCCCGGCGTAGATCTCAGCCTCACAACTGGAGCCGAGAACCGAAGACGAGCGAGTAGACCGCCACGAGACAGAGCCGGAACCAAGGCTGAAGGTGTAACCCTGTGACGACCGCTGCGTAGCCTGGTCGTCAGCCCAAGAAGCGTCCGCGTGGCCGGTAAGGACCACTGGACTCCGCCCTCCAAGCACTAGCCCCATGCCTGACGTACTGCACAGGTAGCGCAATACCCTCTTCGCTGCAGCCATGTGCTCCGGTCTGTGTCTCCCAGGAGCAACATAGCGTGCAAGAATGCTCAGAGGGTATGCAAGGTCAGGTCGTGTGCAGGTCATCAGGTACATGAGGCAGCCAACAAGCTCCGCATACGGACCACTCGACTCTACGGACTCATCCGAAGGCAGAGCTGAGAGTGAGTGGCGAGTAGGCAGAGGAGTGGCCTGAGGCGAGGAGTACGTGAAGCCGAAGCGCTGAAGGACCTGCTGCACCATGTGTGACTGAGTCAAGGTAATGGTGCGGCGTGCTCTGTCCCGAGTGATCTGCAAGCCAAGGTAGCTGCGCAGTTCACCCAGGTCTGTGCACGTGTGTCTCTTCAACAGCTCGGACTTCACGTAGGCGAGTCCAGCAGTGTCCGCTGTGGCAAAGACCAGGTCGTCGACGTACACGAGGATGTAGAACGGCGGCAGGGAAGTGTCGGTGCGAAGAAACAGCGACGGGTCAGCAGTAGAAGGAGCAAACCCAAGAGCCGCAAGCGTAGTCCTCAGTGTGTCGTGCCACTCACGCGGTGCCTGGCGGAGACCGTAGACTGGCCGTCGGAGGCTCCACTGGGTGCCAGGAGGGAAAGTCCCAGTGAAGCCAGGTGGACGGCGAAGCCAGATCTCCTCGTGCAGGCTACCCTGCAAGAACGCAGTGCTGAAGTCGAGAGAGTGAAGCTCGTAGTCGCGCTGAGCGGCTATGTGCAGCAGCACCCGAAGAGTAGTCATCTTCGGGGTGGGAGAGAAGGTCTGAAAGTAGTCAACTCCCTGCCGCTGACTGAAGCCACGAGCAACGTACCGTGCCTTGAAGACAGGTGGAGAGCCCGGCGGCCGCTTCACCCTGAAGATCCACATGCCACTGACGATGTTCGCCCCAGGAGGGGGAACCGCGTCAACGTAGGTGCCTGTGGACTTCCAGGAAGCCATCTCTGCATCCATAGCTGCCTGCCACTGAGAGGAGTAGGGACCCTCTACGGCCTCCGCGTAAGAACGCGGAGTCGGGATGTCTAGTGCATCCGGGTCTCCCTCAGGGGCAAGCAGTACAGACGCGAGATGAGGTGAAGCAGCCGCTAGACACTGTAACTCCTCCTGCCTGTCCTCTAGGACGTCCGTGCCAAGAGCACACTCACCCCCGACGGACGGAGGACAGACAGACGCAGACTCAGCAACAAGACTAGCAGCGTAGTCGAGACGACAGCGAGCAGCAAAGTCGACGAGCTCAGCGACTAGAGCAGACGCAGCAGTGGACTCAAAAGAGGGGTCAGTGACTACAGTAGCAAGCAGACGCGTGACAGTGGGACTGGCAGCACGAAGAGAGTCCGACTCAGGGTCCGGAAGCGCAGGAAGAGAGGACTCAGGAGGAGAAGGCAAAGGGGCACGCAGAGGAGCAGTGGACGGACGTAAAGACATCCGGTGCGTGCCAGGGACAGGAGGAGGACGCTGACGCGAACTGCGACCACTAGCGCGAGCAGCACGAACAGGCGACGCGGGACGAGACGCAGGCTCACGACGCTCAGCAAGACCTCCAGTAGGACCAGTGTAAGGAGAGGGAGCAGGCAGTGGAGAGGAAGGCTCCAGTAGGGGCTGCGACTGGACAGGCGGTGGACCCTCTACTGGAGGAGAAAGACCAAGAACGTGCTGAAGGAGCGGAACGAAGTACGGCCGAGGCCGCGCGGCAGCTCCAGACTCAGCAGGGACAGCACCAGCACCCTCAGCGACAGCACCAGCGCCACCCACACCTCCAGCGGCAGGACCAACAGCAGCAGGCTCAGCACGAACGCCCTCAGCAGCTCCAGCTCCAGGAGGACCTGCAGGGCCAGCAGCTCCGGGACCGGCTGCACCCGCACCCTCGACGGTCGAAGAAGCTCCAGCTCCAGCTCCAGCAGCACCTCCAGACTCAGCAGCACGCCTCCAGCGGCGAGCAAACCACTCGCGCAGCTCCTGTGGAGAGAGGGGCTCCCGGCGAGACGCAGCAGCAGGAGAAACCCCAGGCTCAGCAGCTCCAGACGCAGCACCCCCAGGCTCAGCAGCTCCCAGCTCAGCACCCCCAGGCTCAGCAGCTCCCGACCCAGCACCCCCAGACCCAGTACCTCCAGGCACAGCACCCCCCGGCTCAGCACCCCCAGGCTCCGCACCCTCCGCAGTAGCACCCTCAGGCCCAGCACCCCCAGCAGTAGCACCCCCAGGCTCAGCACCCGCGCGCACAGCACCCCCAGAGTCAGCACCCCCAGGCTCAGCACCCGCAGCAGCACCAGAGTCACCAGTAACCTCGACCGGGTCAACGGCGTCTACCTGGGACACACCTGAGGGGGCAGGAACCTGAGGGGGGAGGGGGTCTACCGGGGGGGGAACCGGCACAAGGAAGTCCGGGGGAGGGGGGAGGGAAGGAGTGCGGTAGGGGAAGAGACGGTAGAAGGGGACTGACTCGTCGAACGTGACGTCCTGGGAGGACAGAACACGACGAGAGGAGGGGTGGTAAAACTGCCACCCTGGGGCGTCAGTGGGGAAGCCAAGGAAGACACAGGGAGCAGCACGAGGGGACAGCTTGTCCGCAGACAAGTCGCGGACAAACGCCCGAGATCCCCAGACACGGAACACAGACGCATCGCCAACCTTCCCCGTCCACAGCAAGGCTGGGGACATCGCTGGCCGAGAGACCCGGGGGTGAAGGTTGAGCTGATGCGCCGCGTACCTCACCGCAAACGGCCACAGAAAATGGGGGGCAGCCGCATGCATCATGGACGTACGAGCGACATCCATGACCATGCCAATGCGGCGCTCAGCAATCCCATTTTGCTGTGGTGAGTCCGGAAGCGTGAAGGTCTGGCGGATCCCCCGTGCACGACAGTAGTCTCGCAGAAGGCGAGAAGAGAACTCTCCGCCTCTGTCAGAGTGCAGACGCAGAACAGGAAAGTCCGAGCCGAAGCTCTTCCTGAGCTGGAGACGAGCCTCGCGGATCCAGTCGATCAGCACCTCAGTGACCGCACCCTTGCTGCGCAAGGGGAGGACTGTGGTGTAACGCGAGTAGTCGTCAACCACCAACAGGAAGTAGCGCTCGTAACCCTGCCCACGGACGGGGGCTGGGCCCCACACATCCATGTGAAGCGTCTGCAGGGGAGCCTCTGTCGGGGGGAAGTGGGAGGAGTGAGGAGTAGCCCGGAGGCGACCCTCGACACAGGGGACACAGGAAGGTCCTGGCCCGGAGGGGAGAGGAGGGAGAGACTGGGGAAGACCAGAGACAAGGACACGGGAAGCCATGCTCCGAAGACGGGGCAAGGAGGGGTGGCCAAGACGGTGGTGCCACAGGAGCGTCTCGTGAGACAGGAGGCGACAAGAACAGGGGGCAGACTCAGGACCTGACCGGGACGCAGCAGCAAGTACCTGACCCGACGCAGCCACCTGACCAGACTCAGGGACAGGAGGAGACTCAACGGTCAGGGTGTAGAGACTCGACCCCGGCCGACGTGAGAACGTGGCCAGGTGTCGGCCTGTGCGAGCCTCCGTACAGTGGGTCACCCTCTGACGTGCAGGAGTGAACTGGTGAACACCCCCATCCTGCAGGTCCGCTCCACTCACCAAGTTCGTAGAGAACGAGGGAAGGTACAGACCCGACAGGGTGCCCGAAGGGGCAGCCGGACACGGGAGGACAGTGGAGAAGTGAGACAGGACAGGACCCCCAGAGGGGTCAGCAAGGGAGACCGCAACCGGCCTGGCGAGCGGCGAAAGGGTAGTGCGGTCTCGAAAGAAGGAGCGAGAAGCTCCGGAGTCAAGTGTGAAAGTGAGGGAGGACGAGGACGACTCAGTACCTGAGAGCGCAGTCTCACCAGTACCTGAGAGCGCAGACGCACTGGCACCTAGAGCAGCAGCCTCACAAGCACCTAGCGCAGCAGTACCAATGCCCGGGTCGGGCTGAAAACACCGGTAACCCTCATTCTCCTCACTATAATCCACAACATACATAGCAGTAAGGATAGCATCAAAATCAAGATCAAAGATCGCTACACCAGCCCTGAGAAGCTCATCCCAGCGAGGGATCTCACTAGCCCCAGGGAACTGCTGACGCCAAGCGTCCGTCAGGCGGCCAAAGCAGCGCTGGGTGGCGTGGGCACCCCCACACTGCTCACCCGCGCGGTCGCCGGAACGAAGAACGTAGGTGCAGGGACCAGTACCCCCACCCCTCTGACGCCCAGCGTACCACTCACGAAGCTGCTGAGGCGAAGGGATGTCCCGCGAGCGCTGCTGCTGCTGCCGGTGCGAGCGCTGGCCACCACCACCGCCGCTACGCTGCTGGGTACCACCCCGACCAGCTCCACCTCCTCCACCACTACTGCCTCCTCCGCTGCCGCCTCCACTGCCTCCACCTCCGCCGCCTCCACCTCCGCCACTGCCTCCACCACCACCGCTGGCACTGTCAGAACATATCTATAGCTTATACTGCTGTGTAGGCTGTAGTGGGGTATCCCATAGGGGGTACAACCCAGTTAGGGTTTCATATTTGTACTGCTTTCATTCATAGTTCATTCATTCCTGCTTACTCTTTTCACATGGTATAGAGCTAGGTCCCTCCAGGACCGAAATTTTTGGGCCCACCGAAGCGCGCCCCCGAGGCGCGAATTTTTTTTAGCGACCCCTCGAGTCGCTCTCTCCTCTGCGGCCTCGCCGCCCACTCTGTCGCGGCCCCGCCCTGCTCCTTACGCGGCCCCGCCGCCTGCTCCTTACGCGGCCCCGCCCCGGCCCTTACGCGGCCCTTACGCGGCCCCACGCCAGCCCCTTACGCGGCCCTTACGCGGCCCTTACGCGGCCCCGCCCCGGCCCTTACGCGGCCCTTACGCGCCGGCCCCTTACGCTGCCCTTACGCGGCCCTTACGAGGCCACGCCGCCGGCTCCTACGCGGCCCCTCGCCGGCTCCGTACGCGGCCCAGCCCCGGCCCTTTCGTGGCCCCGTCCCCGGCCACTACGCGGCTCCGCGCCGGCTCCTACGCGGCCCTTACGCGGCCCCGCACCGGCCCCTTACGCGGCCCTTACGCGGCCCTTACGCGGCCACACCGCCGGCCTCCTACACGGCCCTGCCCCGGCTCCTATCACAGCCCCGCCCCGGCTCCTACGCGGCCCCGCCTCGTCTCACTCCTACGCGACCCGAGCCGCCTGTCACCGAGCCGCCCGGGACCCGAGCCGCCCTGCAGCCGAGCCGCCCGGGACCCGAGCCGCCCTGCAGCCGAGCCGCCCGGGAGCCGAGCCGCCCTGCACCCGAGCCGCCCTGCATCCGAGCCGCCCTGCACCCGAGCCGCCCTGCCGCCGAGCCGCCCGGGAGCCGAGCCGCTGTACACCTGAGCCGCCCGGTCGCCGTTCTGCTTTTCTGTCGAGCTGCGCGACCTGCCCTGCCTGGTGAGCACAGTCCCACTGTCACTGCATGCTCTCCCCCCTACTGCTTGCACTGCTTCACAGTCGTCGTCATGGCTACCCCTAGTGTCCTATCTTTTGACGCTGAGGGTCGCGCCATTGATTTTGAGGTCTGGTTAGACGACCTGCAGCTGTTCTTACAGTGCGACAGGGCTGACGACCTTTCTCTCTTTGACCTCACCTCTGGCGCCTCTCCTGCCCCTGCTGCTGATGCTGATCCCGCTGTCCGCTCTAAGTGGGCCACCCGCGATGCTGCTGCACGTCTTGCTGTGCGTCGCCACCTCCCTACCTCTGAGCGTGCGCACTTTAGTCAGTACAAGAGTGCTCAGACCTTGTACGACGCTGTAGTTGCGCGCTACTCCTCCCCTGCCACTGCTGCACTGAGCCGTCTCATGCTTCCCTACCTCTTTCCTGACCTCTCTGCCTTTCCCACTGTCGCTGACCTCATTACGCACCTCCGCACTAGTGACACTCGCTACCGCGCCGCCCTTCCTGCTGAGTTCTGCGCTACGAACCCCCCCCCCATGTACATCGCTCTCTACTACGTAGTCGCACGCCTCCCTGACTCCCTTCGCGTCGTCAGGGACCACTTTCTCGCAGTCTGTCCCACCACTCTCACCGTCGACCTCCTCGAGAAGGCCCTCCTTGCAGCGGAGAAGAGCATAGTCGCTGTAGGTGCTTCTCGTGGTGACCCTCGCACCCCCATCTTTGAGGGGTGCTCTCCTTCCCCCTTGCTGCCCTCTGTTGCCTCTGCTGCTGCTGCCGACCTGCTTGGTCTTGAGTCGGTCGGCGCGGCGTCTGCCCCTAGTGGGAGACGTCGCTCCAGCAAGGGCAAGGGGGGCAAGGGCGCGGGTGGAGCTGGAGGGGGCGGTGGCGGTGGCGGCGGTGGCGGCGGAGGGAGTGGGGGTGGCGGCGGGGCTAGTGGCGGAGGTGGTGGTGGTGGTGGCGGCAGCAGCGGCGGAGATGGTGGTGGTGGTGCCAGCGGTGGTGGTGGAGGCAGCGGCGGAGGTGGAGGCGGCGGAGGTGGAGGCAGTGGAGGCGGCAGCGGAGGGGGCAGTAGTGGTGGAGGAGGTGGAGCTGGTCGGGGTGGTACCCAGCAGCGTAGCGGCGGTGGTGGTGGCCAGCGCTCGCACCGGCAGCAGCAGCAGCGCTCGCGGGACATCCCTTCGCCTCAGCAGCTTCGTGAGTGGTACGCTGGGCGTCAGAGGGGTGGGGGTACTGGTCCCTGCACCTACGTTCTTCGTTCCGGCGACCGCGCGGGTGAGCAGTGTGGGGGTGCCCACGCCACCCAGCGCTGCTTTGGCCGCCTGACGGACGCTTGGCGTCAGCAGTTCCCTGGGGCTAGTGAGATCCCTCGCTGGGATGAGCTTCTTAGGGCTGGTGTAGCGATCTTTGATCTCGATTTTGATGCTATCCTTACTGCTATGTATGTTGTGGATTATAGTGAGGAGAATGAGGGTTACCGGTGTTTTCAGCCCGACCCGGGCATTGGTACTGCTGCGCTAGGTGCTTGTGAGGCTGCTGCTCTAGGTGCCAGTGCGTCTGCGCTCTCAGGTACTGGTGAGACTGCGCTCTCAGGTACTGAGTCGTCCTCGTCCTCCCTCACTTTCACACTTGACTCCGGAGCTTCTCGCTCCTTCTTTCGAGACCGCACTACCCTTTCGCCGCTCGCCAGGCCGGTTGCGGTCTCCCTTGCTGACCCCTCTGGGGGTCCTGTCCTGTCTCACTTCTCCACTGTCCTCCCGTGTCCGGCTGCCCCTTCGGGCACCCTGTCGGGTCTGTACCTTCCCTCGTTCTCTACGAACTTGGTGAGTGGAGCGGACCTGCAGGATGGGGGTGTTCACCAGTTCACTCCTGCGCGTCAGAGGGTGACCCACTGCACGGAGGCTCGCACAGGCCGACACCTGGCCACGTTCTCACGTCGGCCGGGGTCGAGTCTCTACACCCTGACCGTTGAGTCTCCTCTTGTCCCTGAGTCTGGTCAGGTGGCTGCGTCGGGTCAGGTACTTGCTGCTGCGTCCCGGTCAGGTCCTGAGTCTGCCCCCTGTTCTTGTCGCCTCCTGTCTCACGAGACTCTCCTGTGGCACCACCGTCTTGGCCACCCCTCCTTGCCCCGTCTTCGGAGCATGGCTTCCCGTGTCCTTGTCTCTGGTCTTCCCCAGTCTCTCCCTCCTCTCCCCTCCGGGCCAGGACCTTCCTGTGTCCCCTGTGTCGAGGGTCGCCTCCGGGCTACTCCTCACTCCTCCCACTTCCCCCCGACAGAGGCTCCCCTGCAGACGCTTCACATGGATGTGTGGGG
This sequence comes from Closterium sp. NIES-65, assembly GCA_948144175.1. Taxonomy (NCBI): domain Eukaryota; kingdom Viridiplantae; phylum Streptophyta; class Zygnematophyceae; order Desmidiales; family Closteriaceae; genus Closterium; species Closterium sp. NIES-65. The sequence continues at coordinate 2,766,699 of CANXME010002078.1, read as the reverse complement.
CCCAGCCCCCGTCCGTGGGCAGGGTTACGAGCGCTACTTCCTGTTGGTGGTTGACGACTACTCGCGTTACACCACAGTCCTCCCCTTGCGCAGCAAGGGTGCGGTCACTGAGGTGCTGATCGACTGGATCCGCGAGGCTCGTCTCCAGCTCAGGAAGAGCTTCGGCTCGGACTTTCCTGTTCTGCGTCTGCACTCTGACAGAGGCGGAGAGTTCTCTTCTCGCCTTCTGCGAGACTACTGTCGTGCACGGGGGATCCGCCAGACCTTCACGCTTCCGGACTCACCACAGCAAAATGGGATTGCTGAGCGCCGCATTGGCATGGTCATGGATGTCGCTCGTACGTCCATGATGCATGCGGCTGCCCCCCATTTTCTGTGGCCGTTTGCGGTGAGGTACGCGGCGCATCAGCTCAACCTTCACCCCCGGGTCTCTCGGCCAGCGATGTCCCCAGCCTTGCTGTGGACGGGGAAGGTTGGCGATGCGTCTGTGTTCCGTGTCTGGGGATCTCGGGCGTTTGTCCGCGACTTGTCTGCGGACAAGCTGTCCCCTCGTGCTGCTCCCTGTGTCTTCCTTGGCTTCCCCACTGACGCCCCAGGGTGGCAGTTTTACCACCCCTCCTCTCGTCGTGTTCTGTCCTCCCAGGACGTCACGTTCGACGAGTCAGTCCCCTTCTACCGTCTCTTCCCCTACCGCACTCCTTCCCTCCCCCCTCCCCCGGACTTCCTTGTGCCGGTTCCCCCCCCGGTAGACCCCCTCCCCCCTCAGGTTCCTGCCCCCTCAGGTGTGTCCCAGGTAGATGCCGTTGACCCGGTCGAGGTTACTGGTGACTCTGGTGCTGCTGCGGGTGCTGAGCCTGGGGGTGCTGACTCTGGGGGTGCTGTGCGCGGGGGTGCTGAGCCTGGGGGTGCTACTGCTGGGGGTGCTGGGCCTGAGGGTGCTACTGCGGAGGGTGCGGAGCCTGGGGGTGCTGAGCCGGGGGGTGCTGTACCTGGAGGTGCTGGGTCTGGGGGTGCTGGGTCGGGAGCTGCTGAGCCTGGGGGTGCTGAGCTGGGAGCTGCTGAGCCTGGGGGTGCTGCGTCTGGAGCTGCTGAGCCTGGGGTTTCTCCTGCTGCTGTGTCTCGCCGGGAGCCCCTCTCTCCACAGGAGCTGCGCGAGTGGTTCGCTCGCCGCTGGAGGCGTGCTGCTGAGTCTGGAGGTGCTGCTGGAGCTGGAGCTGGAGCTTCTTCGACCGTCGAGGGTGCGGGTGCAGCCGGTCCCGGAGCTGCTGGCCCTGCAGGTCCTCCTGGAGCTGGAGCTGCTGAGGGCGTTCGTGCTGAGCCTGCTGCTGTTGGTCCTGCCGCTGGAGGTGTGGGTGGCGCTGGTGCTGTCGCTGAGGGTGCTGGTGCTGTCCCTGCTGAGTCTGGAGCTGCCGCGCGGCCTCGGCCGTACTTCGTTCCGCTCCTTCAGCAGGTTCTTGGTCTTTCTCCTCCAGTAGAGGGTCCACCGCCTGTCCAGTCGCAGCCCCTACTGGAGCCTTCCTCTCCACTGCCTGCTCCCTCTCCTTACACTGGTCCTACTGGAGGTCTTGCTGAGCGTCGTGAGCCTGCGTCTCGTCCCGCGTCGCCTGTTCGTGCTGCTCGCGCTAGTGGTCGCAGTTCGCGTCAGCGTCCTCCTCCTGTCCCTGGCACGCACCGGATGTCTTTACGTCCGTCCACTGCTCCTCTGCGTGCCCCTTTGCCTTCTCCTCCTGAGTCCTCTCTTCCTGCGCTTGCGGACCCTGAGTCGGACTCTCTTCGTGCTGCCAGTCCCACTGTCACGCGTCTGCTTGCTACTGTCGTCACTGACCCCTCTTTTGAGTCCACTGCTGCGTCTGCTCTAGTCGCTGAGCTCGTCGACTTTGCTGCTCGCTGTCGTCTCGACTACGCTGCTAGTCTTGTTGCTGAGTCTGCGTCTGTCTGTCCTCCGTCCGTCGGGGGTGAGTGTGCTCTTGGCACGGACGTCCTAGAGGACAGGCAGGAGGAGTTACAGTGTCTAGCGGCTGCTTCACCTCATCTCGCGTCTGTACTGCTTGCCCCTGAGGGAGACCCGGATGCACTAGACATCCCGACTCCGCGTTCTTACGCGGAGGCCGTAGAGGGTCCCTACTCCTCTCAGTGGCAGGCAGCTATGGATGCAGAGATGGCTTCCTGGAAGTCCACAGGCACCTACGTTGACGCGGTTCCCCCTCCTGGGGCGAACATCGTCAGTGGCATGTGGATCTTCAGGGTGAAGCGGCCGCCGGGCTCTCCACCTGTCTTCAAGGCACGGTACGTTGCTCGTGGCTTCAGTCAGCGGCAGGGAGTTGACTACTTTCAGACCTTCTCTCCCACCCCGAAGATGACTACTCTTCGGGTGCTGCTGCACATAGCCGCTCAGCGCGACTACGAGCTTCACTCTCTCGACTTCAGCACTGCGTTCTTGCAGGGTAGCCTGCACGAGGAGATCTGGCTTCGCCGTCCACCTGGCTTCACTGGGACTTTCCCTCCTGGCACCCAGTGGAGCCTCCGACGGCCAGTCTACGGTCTCCGCCAGGCACCGCGTGAGTGGCACGACACACTGAGGACTACGCTTGCGGCTCTTGGGTTTGCTCCTTCTACTGCTGACCCGTCGCTGTTTCTTCGCACCGACACTTCCCTGCCGCCGTTCTACATCCTCGTGTACGTCGACGACTTGGTCTTTGCCACATCGGACACTGCTGGACTCGCCTACGTGAAGTCCGAGCTGCTGAAGAGACACACGTGCACAGACCTGGGTGAACTGCGCAGCTACCTTGGCTTGCAGATCACTCGGGACAGAGCACGCCGCACCATTACCTTGACTCAGTCACACATGGTGCAGCAGGTCCTTCAGCGCTTCGGCTTCACGTACTCCTCGCCTCAGGCCACTCCTCTGCCTACTCGCCACTCACTCTCAGCTCTGCCTTCGGATGAGTCCGTAGAGTCGAGTGGTCCGTATGCAGAGCTTGTCGGCTGCCTCATGTACCTGATGACCTGCACACGACCTGACCTTGCATACCCTCTGAGCATTCTTGCACGCTATGTTGCTCCTGGGAGACACAGACCGGAGCACATGGCTGCAGCGAAGAGGGTATTGCGCTACCTGTGCAGTACGTCGGGCATGGGGCTAGTGCTTGGAGGGCGGAGTCCAGTGGTCCTTACCGGCCACGCGGACGCTTCTTGGGCTGACGACCAGGCTACGCAGCGGTCGTCACAGGGTTACACCTTCAGCCTTGGTTCCGGCTCTGTCTCGTGGCGGTCTACTCGCTCGTCTTCGGTTCTCGGCTCCAGTTGTGAGGCTGAGATCTACGCCGGGGCCATGGCTGCACAGGAGCTTCGCTGGCTCACCTACCTGCTGACTGACCTTGGAGAGCCGCCTCGTTCTCCTCCAGTGCTGTACGTAGACAACAAGGCTATGCTGGCCTTGTGTCGAGAGCAGCGCTTGGAGCACAGAACGAAGCACATTGCTCTCCGCTACTTCCTTGCTCGTGAGCTGCAGCAGCGTGGTCAGTTGCGACTTGCGTACGTGGCCTCTGAGGCCAACACTGCTGATGTGTTCACCAAGGCACTTGCGCCTTGTGACCATCAGCGCTTCTGCACCCAGTTGGGTCTTGTGCCTGTCTTGCCTCACTTGCTCTCCTCTTGACTTCACTTGTACTGTGACATATATATATACCTGCTCTTGCTTGTCTAGCTTTATATATATGTCTGTACTCTTGCTTGTGAACTGGCCTTGGCCTTGCTCTTGTGCTCGGACTGTGTGGTGACTTTGTGATCCACCCTGAGCTTTGCTTTGTCTTGCTTGACTGGTCTTGTGACCCCTTGTTCTCCCCCACTTTGCCTATGGGGGTGTGTCAGAACATATCTATAGCTTATACTGCTGTGTAGGCTGTAGTGGGGTATCCCATAGGGGGTACAACCCAGTTAGGGTTTCATATTTGTACTGCTTTCATTCATAGTTCATTCATTCCTGCTTACTCTTTTCACAGGCACCACCACCACCGTCTCCGCCGCTGCTGCCGCCACCACCACCACCACCCCCGCCACTAGCCCCGCCGCCACCCCCACTCCCTCCGCCGCCACCGCCGCCACCGCCACCGCCCCCTCCAGCTCCACCCGCGCCCTTGCCCCCCTTGCCCTTGCTGGAGCGACGTCTCCCACTAGGGGCAGACGCCGCGCCGACCGACTCAAGACCAAGCAGGTCGGCAGCAGCAGCAGAGGCAACAGAGGGCAGCAAGGGGGAAGGAGAGCACCCCTCAAAGATGGGGGTGCGAGGGTCACCACGAGAAGCACCTACAGCGACTATGCTCTTCTCCGCTGCAAGGAGGGCCTTCTCGAGGAGGTCGACGGTGAGAGTGGTGGGACAGACTGCGAGAAAGTGGTCCCTGACGACACGAAGGGAGTCAGGGAGGCGTGCGACTACGTAGTAGAGAGCGATGTACATGGGGGGGGGGTTCTTAGCGCAGAACTCAGCAGGAAGGGCGCCGCGGTAGCGAGTGTCACTAGTGCAGAGGTGCGTAATGAGGTCAGCGACAGTGGGAAAGGCAGAGAGGTCAGGAAAGAGGTAGGGAAGCATGAGACGGCTCAGTGCAGCAGTGGCAGGGGAGGAGTAGCGCGCAACTACAGCGTCGTACAAGGTCTGAGCACTCTTGTACTGACTAAAGTGCGCACGCTCAGAGGTAGGGAGGTGGCGACGCACAGCAAGACGTGCAGCAGCATCGCGGGTGGCCCACTTAGAGCGGACAGCGGGATCAGCATCAGCAGCAGGGGCAGGAGAGGCGCCAGAGGTGAGGTCAAAGAGAGAAAGGTCGTCAGCCCTGTCGCACTGTAAGAACAGCTGCAGGTCGTCTAACCAGACCTCAAAATCAATGGCGCGACCCTCAGCGTCAAAAGTTAGGACACTAGGGGTAGCCATGACGACGACTGTGAAGCAGTGCAAGCAGTAGGGGGGAGAGCACGCAGTGACAGTGGGACTGTGCTCACCAGGCAGGGCAGGTCGCGCAGCTCGACAGAAAAGCAGAACGGCGACCGGGCGGCTCAGGTGTACAGCGGCTCGGCTCCCGGGCGGCTCGGCGGCAGGGCGGCTCGGGTGCAGGGCGGCTCGGCTCCCGGGCGGCTCGGCTGCAGGGCGGCTCGGGTGCAGGGCGGCTCGGCTGCAGGGTGGCTCGGGTCCCGGGCGGCTCGGCTGCAGGGCGGCTCGGCTCCCGGGCGGCTCGGCTGCAGGGCGGCTCGGGTCCCGGGCGGCTCGGCTCCCGGGCGGCTCGGCTGCAGGGCGGCTCGGGTCCCGGGCGGCTCGGTGACAGGCGGCTCGGGTCGCGTAGAAGTGAGACGGGGCGGGGCCGCGTCAGGGCCGGCGGTAGGGCCGCGTAGGAGCCGGGGCAGGGCCGCGAAGGAGCCGGGGCGGGGCTGTGATAGGAGCCGGGGCAGGGCCGCGTAGGAGGCCGGCGGTGTGGCCGCGTAAGGGCCGCGTAAGGGCCGCGTAAGGGGCAGGTGCGGGGCCGCGTAAGGGCCGCGTAGGAGCCGGCGCGGAGCCGCGTAGTGGCCGGGGACGGGGCCACGAAAGGGCCGGGGCTGGGCCGCGTAAGGAGCCGGCGAGGGGCCGCGTAGGAGCCGGCGGCGTGGCCGCGTAAGGGCCGCGTAAGGGCCGCGTAAGGGGCCGGCGCGTAAGGGCCGCGTAAGGGCCGGGGCGGGGCCGCGTAAGGGCCGCGTAAGGGCCGCGTAAGGGGCTGGCGTGGGGCCGCGTAAGGGCCGCGTAAGGGCCGGGGCGGGGCCGCGTAAGGAGCAGGCGGCGGGGCCGCGTAAGGAGCAGGGCGGGGCCGCGACAGAGTGGGCGGCGAGGCCGCAGAGGAGAGAGCGACTCGAGGGGTCGCTAAAAAAAAAAAAATTCGCGCCTCGGGGGCGCGCTTCGGTGGGCCCAAAAATTTCGGTCCTGGAGGGACCTAGCTCTATACCATGTGAAAAGAGTAAGCAGGAATGAATGAACTATGAATGAAAGCAGTACAAATATGAAACCCTAACTGGGTTGTACCCCCTATGGGATACCCCACTACAGCCTACACAGCAGCATAAGCTATAGATATGTTCTGACAAGTACCTGAGAGAGCAGACTCACCAGCACCTGAGGAAGCACACGCACTGGCACCTAAAGGAGCAACCTCGCTAGCACCTAGAGCAGCAGCCTCACCAGTACCTAGAGCAGCAGTCCCAATGCCCGGATCGGGCGGAAAACACCGGTAACAGTCTTTCTCATCACTAATAGTCACAGCATACATGGCAGCAAGAATAGCATCAAAGTCAAGGTCAAAGATAGCTACTCCCGCCCTAGACAGCTCGCCCCAGCGAGGGATCTCAGCGGCCTCAGGAAACTGGTGACGCCAAGCGTCCGCCAGGCGGCCAAAGCAGCGCTGGGTGGAGTGCGCACCCCCGCAAGGCTCACCCGCGCGGTCGCCGGTGCGTAGGACGTAGGTGCACGGACCAGTACCCCCACCCCGCTGGCGTGCAGCGTACCACTCACGAAGCTGCTGAGGGGGGGGGGGGATCTCACGAGTACGTTGCTGCTGCTACTGGCGCTGACCACCACCGGAGCCGACCCTCTGCGCAGCGCCACCCCAACCAGCTCCACCTCCTCCGCCGCCGCCTCCTCCACCGCCGCCACCTCCACCGCCGCCACCTCCGCCACCTCCGCTCCCACCGCCACCGCCGCCGCCACCTCCGCCTCCACTGCCGCCACCGATGCTCCCACCCCCGCCACCACCCCCACCGCCACCCCGACCCCCTCCGCCACCTCCACCGCCACCTCCACCGCCCTCGCTAGCTCCTCCACCGCCCCTGCCCCCCTTGTCCTTGCCAGTGCGGCGTCTCCCGCTAGGGGCAGACGCCGCACCGATCGACTCAAGACCAACGAGTTCGGCCGCAGCAGCAGAGGCAACAGAGGGCAAGAGAGTAGAGGGGGAGCACCCCTCAAAGACAGGGGCACGAGGGTCACCAGGAGAGGCTCCTACAGCGACTATGCTCTTCTCTGCTGCTAGGAGGCGCTCCTCGAGGAGGTCAACGGCGAGGGTGGTGGGGCAAACAGAGAGGAAGTGGTCCCTGACCGGGTGAAGGGTGTCAGGGAGACGGGTGACTATGTAGTAGAGGGTGATGTACATGGGGGGGGTTCTTGGCGCAGAACTCAGCGGGAAGGGCAGCGCGGTAGCGAATGTCACTAGTGCGAAGGTGCGTAATGAGGTCAGCGACTGTGGGAAAAGCAGCGAGGTCAGGGAAGAGGTACGGCAGGATGAGGCGGCTAAGTGCAGCAGTGGCAGGGGAAGAGTAGCGTGCAACTACAGCGTCGTACAAGGTCCTAGCACTCTTGTACTGGCTAAAGTGCGCACGCTCAGAGGTAGGCAAGTGGCGACGCACAGCAAGACGTGCAGCAGCATCGCGTGTGGCCTACTGTGAGCGAACAGTGGCGTCAGCATCAGCAGCAGGGGCAGGAGAGGCACCAGAAGTGAGGTCAAAGAGGGAGAGACCGTCTGCCCTATCGCACTGTAAGAAAAGCTGCAGGTCATCTACCCAGACGTCAAAGTCAATGGCCCGACCCTCAGCGTCAAAAGCGAGGACGCTAGGGGTAGCCATGACAGCAGTAGACTAGCAGCGCGAGCAGTAGGCTAAGGGCAGCGCAGTGGTAGAGGTGCCGCTCTTACCGGACAGGGCGGCTCGGGCGGCTCGGTGGTTCGGCGGCTCGGTAGCAACTGCAGCTTGGCGGCTCGGCGGCTCGGGCGGCTCGGGTGGCTCGGCAGCAGCGGCGACTCGGCGGCTCGGGCGGCTCAGGTGGCTCGGGCGGCTTGGCAGTAGCGGCGGCTCGGCAGCACAGCGGCAACGGCGGCTCAGCGGCGCCGGCGGCTCGGTGGTGACGGCGGGGCCGCGTAGGGTGGCAGGGCCGCTGAAGGGACGGCGGTGGGGCCGGGTGGGGCGGCGACGAGGCCGCTGAGGGCGGCGGCGGGGCCACGAAGGGTGGCGACTGGCGCCTTAAGGGTGGGGCCGCGGAGTCGCAAGGGTGGGGCGACGGGGCCAGCAGAGGCGGTGCCGGGGCCGGAAGAGCGGCGGGGCCGCAAGGGTAGGCGACGGGGCCGCGAGGGCGGCGTGGAGGGGTCGCTAGGGCGGCTCGAAGAGGCCGCAAGGGCGGCGCGAAAGGGTCGCAAGGGCGACGCGACGCGACGGGGCCGCGAGGGCGATGGAACGGGGCCGCGTGGGCGGCGCGACGAGGCCGCGAGGGCGGCGCGACGTGATGAGGCCGCGAGGGCGGCGCGATGGGGTCGCAAGGGCGACTCGACGGGGCCGCTAGGGAGGCGCGACGCGACGGGGCCGCTAAGGCGGCGCGACGGGGTCGTAAGGGCGGCGCGACGGGGTCGTGAGAGGGGAGCGCGACTCGGGCAGAGGCTGGACGCGCTCCGGGCAGGAAAAAATAAAATCGGTGGGCCCTAGGAACAGTTCCCACAGAGAACCTACTCTATACCATGTGAAATTGAACGAGAATGAAAAGACTAAGGGAAAGTTGGGTACAAGTACAAACCCTAGAAAACTGTACCCCATATGTGCTACCCCACTATAGCCTACAGCAGCTATGTCATATAAATCTGACACCTTAGGCTCCACACCCCCAGGCTCAGCACCCCCAGGCTCAGCACCCCCAGACTCAGCACCCCCAGGCTCAGCACCCCCAGACTCAGCACCCCCAGGCTCAGCACCCCCAGGCCCCGCACCCGCAGGCTCAGCACCCCGAGCAGCACCAGAGTCAACAGCTACCTCGACAGGCTCGACTGCGTCAACCTAGGTCAAACCGGAGGGGGCAGGACCCTGAGGGGGAAGGGGGTCTACCGGGGGGGACCTGGCGCGAGGAAGAGCGGCGGCGGGGGGAGGGGCGCAGTGCGGTAGGGGAAGAGACGGTAGTAAGGAACCGACTCGTCAAAGGTGACGTCCTGGGAAGACAGAACACGACGCGAGGTGGGGTGGTAAAACTGCCAACCAGGCGCGTCAGGGGGGAAGCCAAGGAAGACGCAGGGAACGGCACGGGGGGACAGCTTGTCCGTAGACAAGTCGCGGACAAAAGCCCGAGATCCCCAGATACGAAACACAGACACATTGCCAACATATATATATAAGGTTAGACAAGCAAGAGCAGGTATATATATATGTAACAGTA